>CAJNDS010000180.1:1047500-1073475 GCA_905221605.1 Symbiodinium natans
TTCTGCTGTTCAGGATTTCTACTGCCTGCTCCCCCCCCTCTCTCTGATTTTCTTTCTTGGGGGCATGCGGGCCCGGGGGCCCCTGCGCGTCTCTCTTTCTTTCTTTCTTTCTTTCGGAGGGCGTGGAGGCCGAAGCCCCCGGGCGTCATCGCCCGCCCCTGTTTCCGGAGCGGTACGTGGGTTCGGTGGGAGACGGTGGTGTGAAGTTGCGTTTTCTTCTTCCTGCGCGTCTCTCTCTCTCTCTCTCTCTCTCTCTCTCTCTTTCTCTCTTGCTTGCATTGCATATGAGCCCCCGTGGGAAGGGGGGCCACCCCCGAAGAGCATGCTCCACCGAATCCTTTGGTGTGATACGTTGTGCTACATGGTGCCTTGTGGGACACTCCTTGTGACTAAACAAGTTTGTGAACAACATGGAGTCGCCCCCGAACGAGGCCTTTTTGCCTCAGCACCCTCTCTCTCTGTCTCTCGCTCGCTCGCTCTCGCAGTAATGGAAGGGGTTGAAGCAGTTTTGATACCTGTGTGGATGGCAATTTTGTTTTGTTTCCTCGGTTTTGGGCGGCGTCTACTCGGGTTCTGAGCTCGCTTTCCCAACCTCTCGGCTGTAGTTGGGAAGTTAGAAACACATTTTCGTTTCGACCATCCCACTGACAATCACGGGCAAGGCCAATCGTCCGATAGCCTCGAAACTCACAACAAACGCCTCGACTTGCAGACGTCATCAGCTAGCTTTCGCCCATAACCAGGACATGCTTTAGGAGGCTGCAACCAGGCACGGGGTTAGAGCCAAGGCAGCCAGTCTCATTCATAAGCAGGCATACCTGGCATTCGTACTGCACAGTACTAAGATGGGACTGTGCTCCCTGTACTCATGGCAGTGATGTCACTTAGTCTGTCTTAGCCCATGACAAGACTAGAGGGGAAGTGCTGCCTGGAAGCAGGGAGAGCCAGCCCGGCCATGCAAGCCCAGAAAGCCAAACAAGAAATTCCAGGCCTCGGACCTATAGGACATTCGAGGACCCCAGGATACCCAGAAACCGCAGAGCCAAGTCCTAAAAGCGCCACCCGCCGCCCGCCCACCCAGAATGATCCACCCAAATGGCCCTCCGATGTTTCGGACTGGAATACGGCTGGCTTCCCCCTACTGTTGCTGCCTGCTGTTTCCATGCAGTATCTCATCTGTTTTGCAGCACTTAAAATTGTCACGCACGCGCAACTGGTCTAAAGCCCACTGCTGAGTTCCGAGCAGGCTGTAAACAGCTTGGAGATGGGCAAGGCACTGAACAAGGGTTCCAAGCAATCTGTATCCGCATTCATGACTTTAAACCTTAGTCACGCCGTTGGCTTCAGAACAGACTCGCAGTCACTACTAATGAATCGGCCAAAATGCACGCACACGCGAACAAGTGGCAAGGCAAACATCGAGCTGCCCACACTGGGGAATACGCTGGATGCGCTCCTGAGCCAGGTTTATCATGGAAGAGCAGGTCTACACCTTCTGGAAAACTAAACAACGTTCTCCGGAGGTCTTGAAAGCATGCTGCTGCAGGCAAGTCTCTCTGGGAAATCCGCTGACACAATCAATCTGTGGCCAATGAGCTGTGTACAAAGGATTGCGCATGTGTAGAGCACGACCAAGGCAAGAAGGAACACCCAGGTCATGCCCTGCGCAAAACAAGACATCTTCAAAGCCCCTGCAGGAGATCGATAAGGCCGGTAGCGGTGCAACCGAAAGGATTTAAAGGACTTAACATTGAGCTTCTCGAAGACTGTGTGTCGCGAAGACACCTGGAAGGATTCCAAAATGCCCAACGCCAATGTAAACAGGGGTGGTATATTCCGGATCAATCCTTGGTGCTTGCAGCTGAATCTCCACAAGTTAACAAACCAGAACATCTCACCACTGTTTGCTCTGTACACATTTCACTGATTTGGATCTGAGGTGCTCAACAAGCGCATCAGCCGCAACAGCCTCTAAAGGTTGTAGTTTGTCTTGAAATGCTGACCAATGTTAGCAGGACAAGGCAAAAGCAAGGGACGAGGTGAAACGGGGACCAGGGTGCAAGCACGTGCTAGCAATCCCCAGCTAGGCACAGCCTTGCCAGCCGCAGCAGCCGCATGACCTGCGCCTGTGGCTGACCTCCACTGAACGGTGCCTCCTGTGCAATTGCTCAAAGGATCCGTTTGTCCTACAGCTGATACTATAGCTCATGACCCCAGCCCGGAGCCCGGCCCGGGTCCTCCACTGAGTCCACTGCTCCGCTCATGTAAAGGGAGAAGCCCACCACGGGGAGGATCCACTGCTCGACGACGCCGAGCAGCACGATTATCAAGTCCTGCCCACCATGGCAGTGTGCAGACATTGAGTTTACAGAGTCTAAACCACATCCTTGTGCAGAGATGGGGTCCAGCCACCTTTCGGAAAGTTAAGGACTGAACTAGAGTAACTAGAGGTGTCAGCCTACCTAGCTCTCTTCTCTTGACACCCGATATCTGTGCAGTTTTGTTTGTGGCCGAAGAACTTCTCAGCGAGGGCTTACGTCTGACTACTCCTTTCTACTTGCTACGCCACTTGTGCACCTGGGCGCATCGTTCGAAGGTCGAAGCACCAAGCAGACAGCCATGGACATGTAGGCTTTTGATGCAAGTAAACGCTCACAAGAGCGCCCAGCATGCTCCCCAAGGGCAGTACTCTTTCGGAACATGTTGGGACATGAGTTTTCATCCTGCATGGGTGCGAGGGGCCATTGTTGAAGCCTCGCGTGCCTTTCTCGAACTGCTGATCTCCAACTCCCCGCCCTTAAGCAACAAAAATTTCTCGGCCCCAACTCAGGTCAGCAGAGTTGAAGTTGGAGGAGGGTCCAGCCAGTTGTAGAAGAATTCATTCCGATCGTCGAAAAACCTCGGGTTGTTCCAATCGCCAAGTTCCATGACACAGCGCAGCCTTCGCGTAGCAACACTCAAACGTTGGGCTGGAACTGTTCAGACCATGCAGCCGGCAGCCCGAATTGCGAATTCGCACAACGAGCTCGAAGGTAAAAATGGCGAGCATTAAGTTATCAAGCACCCTGTCGGGGCCAGGTTGAGACTTGTGGCCGCGACACAACCTGCACGATGCAGTGCGCAATCAGACCTGCCCACCTGAAGCCATGAAAGCCGGGGAAGTTCAGCTCCAACCCAATCATCGCCGCGTTCAAGAGGATTACCTCCCGAGCCATCATCCTGGCCTACAGCCTACAGTCCTACAGTCCTGGAGGCTCCAGGACCACTGCAGCCGGAAGACTGCCAGGGTGAAGAGCTGAAAACCTTGCTCTTCAGCCCACGACGTGTCGCTCAGGAGCCGAGCGAGCTTCACGACCTGAGGCTTGCTTAGGGTGACTGCAGCTCGATTGGCCATGGCTGCTGCTGCACCGCTTGGCAGCGCGTTGGCCGAGTGACACGAACCACACGCAGGCCCTGCAACCAGGCTCCCCATTCGGGAGTGGAAGCTCCAAAGATGTGTGGGCCTCATTTTCGGGAAAGACAAGAACGAAATCCTGCTCAACCCTGCTGGGCACAGGAGCAACACGCCACCTCAGCCCATGGCCAATCCAAAGATCTAGCACGCCCACGCAGATGATCAGCAAATCAACCCAAAAGGTCCAGACTTGCTGGCATGGGCCAATCAACAGATCCTAGCATGCTCCCAGTTGATATGTGCAGATGGCTTAAGACCAGTAGCTCTGTGCTGTCCTCATGGTGCAGGGCCAAACGCGCTGAGAACTCTGCAATGTAGAAGACAAGAATAGCACTTTCCCACCAAAAGAATTCCCTGACCTTCGTATTATCAGCCAGCCTCGGCTGTTCAAGCTCACTGGGATTCACCGGCCATCCAAACAATGCGAACAGCATGAAAATCTTTCTGCAACCCTTTGAGTGGCTCCATGCAGATCAGCAAAAGGTTCATCACAATCACCAAAGCGACCACGCCGTCAAACCACGCATGGTCCACGAACTGAAGAAAGCGGCAGCCTGAACGCTTTGGGACCCTCGAACTCGAAAAAATGAAGCGCTGCTCTTGTTGGCGGGGTCGCCTGGAGGCCCGTCGCTCATCCTGAACTTTGGGGAAGAGCGATACATCGTCGACTTTCGCCGATATCGGTCTACCTCCGCCAATCAGCGACTGAGTGCAGCATGCAAACTGTGGAGCAAGTTGTTTACATCTTCTGCCGTACCGTGCCCCCGCGGGGTGGGAGGGGAAACGAAAGCTCACCAAGGCGTAGGGATCAGTAGCAACAATCACATGACCGCGAGCTCAGGGTTTGGGGTTCCGGTCGAGGATTCAAGAACCCCCCCCGAGCCCTGACCATGCCGCTCTAGGCCAAACCTCGCCAAAATGTGCACGTTTACTTCCACTAACTTGCCAAACTGGTGGTACGGTTTTGGAGCACATTTACTCCAAGAATCAACTTGTGCTTGCCTCAAGAACGTGCCTATCCTGATGGGCCCACAGAGCACCGAGCAAGAGGCGTAGCCACCCCCACCCCCTGCAGCCCAAGCCGCGTGAGACCCCAGCAACCAACCATCCGGAATCCGCGGACTGGTAAGCAACTTCTTCCAATCAAGCCCCTGCTTCAGATCAGGCGTTTCACAAGATTCTTTTTGACGGTCCCCATTCGGGCCATCGAGGTGTATTCAGGACAGGAGAGTCTGCCAAGCGGAGAAGGCGACCGGAAGGCGGGGGGAAAGAGGCGGTACGCGGCGGAAGGGGCAGTGAGACCGGCCACTTGCACGGACGAGTTAGGGCTCTGGCAAATTCAAAGGAGTGACCTCCACTGCTGTAGCAGGGAACACCCGGTCAGCTTCAACACTTGGGCTGTCCCGCTATTTTGCCACTGGGGCCTTGGCCTGATTCAACAGTCAACTTCTGTGTTTCTTGATTGGGGCCTGCAGACTTCTGAGCTGGCATTTTCAGATTCAGCCTCCGACCTACAGTTCGGGGACGAAAGTGACGAACCCAAAGCCCCAAACTCTCCACTTCGAGCCCCCATGCCTTGTAGAAGGGCGGCGCCCTCTAGGCTCTCTCTCAGCAGACCCAAACAGCAGGCAGCTCCAGACAACATCCGTGCAAACCACTGATTGCCTGGTCCTGCTTGTCTAGAACCCTTCTGCGTATTGCTTGCCGCCGTTGTTCATAGAACCTGGAACGCAAACGAATGTCCACACAACAAGCAGAACCTGCCCCGGGAACAGCTTGCCATGTCCTTGGCAATCTGATCAGATCCAAGGGTCTGATCCAACTCCTGCAGGCGGCGCCTCTTTGCCTTAGGGGAGGTTTAGCAGGGTTGCTCTGAGCTGCTCTGCAAATGTGTGGCCTGTGGGGACGTCAGCCAAGGCGCAGCCAGCTGCCTGTTGATGTCGGCTATCCTGTCCTGCTCGGCCGCGACTTGGGCATTTTGCCAGTCCGTGTCAACCGAGCCTCCGCACAAAAACTCGCGGCAGGAATGAGAAAATCTACCTAATTCATATTGACTTCGATATTACTACGTATTGCTACGATATGCCCTCCGCATCCACAGTCCTTCGGGATCATTCGAGGGATCCTTCGAGCCTGCGGAAGTCTGATTGCCAGGGCTCTGGTCTGCCAAGCTGTAGGCGTAGTCACCGTAGTCCGCGTGCTCGTTAAGCAAAGCACCTAAGGCCTCAGAAGCCGACAACTCCGACAAGTCAAGAGGCAAAAGAACGAAGCAAAACGAATCAAATCCCAGACTCTTTGAGTGCGCGAAGGAATGCGTTACATGGGCGAAGCCACGGAAAGGCATGGCAGAATATGGAATCTCAATGAGTCATGTGTCTCACGGGCGCAGCCATGGACGCGACTGCAAGCTGGAACGTGCAAGGAAGCGTGAACATTGACGCATGCACTGGCCAACTGCAGCACAAGTCGGCACAAGTCGGCACTGTCAAGCGTGTGAGCCTCGGCGCCTCACATCATGAGAACGCTGAGCCGATCTGAGCTGCCGGCTCGGCTCATTCCGTCACGTCATCGTTTGCAAATGGGCCATCAAAACGAACTAGCTCATAAACTGATTTCAGATTGCTTGGTTTTTGGGTGGGGCCCAACGCATTCAATGCGGGTCCAAGCTGATGAAAACTGACGAACACCGCACACCAACTACAGAGCCGCCAGTGCTGAAATGGCTGCAGCCAGAGGATGCCAGAGGTTTTGGAGATGGTTCTGTGCGATCGCCGGGCGCCTATTCTTGCATGCCTGCACTTGCAGATTCTGTCGCAATTTGTTGCAGACAGCAGATCGACCCCTGCCTGAGCCGTGAAGCTATGCCACTATGCAGCAACACTGAGAACCGAGACCTGCAGCTGCTTCTTCAGTCATCTTCGCAGGAAGTGCTGGAGCTGAAACTTCACATAGCCTTGTTGCCCTCGATGCCCTCAGATGCCAAACGCTGATTGCGCTCGACCTGGCACGCATAGCACAGCGAGAAGTATATCTTGCAATTGGAGGCACACGTAAAAAGCTGAATGCCTGCCGCCGATACTGCTGCAGCTCCTCCACCCTGTCAATAGCTGCAAGTTCAATGCTCGCAGAGGCAATGCAGAGGCAATGCAGGGAGTTAGCCTCTGCTCCACCATCCCATCAATGCTGCTCTCGGGGTACTTGAACAGCTCTTCTGCCACCTGCTGATCCAGTCCGGCTCAACAACACCATTTGCGAAGGCGCGCAGCACGCCAAATCAATGAACATCAAGTCGAAGGATCCTACTTCATCACGGCTTATTTTGACCAGCCAGCTGATGTCCAGCAGGTGTACGATTTTGTATGTCCATGCTGCTTTTCACAAACCTTTTCGGCACAGCAACCTGCCATGCTGCAGAGCATGCTTCCACAGTGCTGCCACGAAAATGTGGCTTGCCACATGCCAATCTGTGCACTGCTAGCCGTTAGCTCGATTGTCGTTGAGCACACATGCACGTGTTCTGGTCCTGCTCAAGCGGAAACGGGAGTCTTGCGAAGCCAGTCGCGCCACGTCCGATGCCAGGTTGGTCCCAATCTTGCTTGATGCTTGCGCAGGGACGTGCAAGGCCTTCCTCGCGCTTCGCTTTGGGCGTCGGCGTCGGCACGCAGAACTTCATCAGCTTGCTCAGGTCTACGTTCCTCTGCGAAGGCTTCTGGATCTGGACCGCTCCACTCGAGCACATCGCCGAGCTGTACGGCGAACGAACTTGTCAGAGCGCAACTCCTTCATGTCACGGATTTGCAAAAACCAACAGCTAGGCAGTTCTGCTCTCTGACATGAGACAGGGGGGGGCAGCTACCTCAGCCAGCTCCAGGGCTTTTGACTTTAAGCAACACGGTTGGAGTTTTTGATGGTTTTGACTCTTGACGCCCAGAGACCTCGGAAGCGAAGCTCAAAGCATTCTCATCCGAGCGGACAGCTGCCAAAACGACCTGACACGCGGGCTGGACTCTGCAGTGCATCGTGTGCTCTTGCAACTGAAGATGCAGAAAAAGTTTTTGCCTCGCGGCAGCCCCGAAGTCGCGCTGAAGCCTCCGGATCAGCCGCGCGTAAATACATCACGGAACACGTGGGCAGGGGGTCATTCGGGCGTACAATTAGCCGGACGGCAAAACGAAGGGCAGCGCCATGTCTTCGCACAGCTGGTGCAACTATGGATTCGTCGTCACCTTCGGACAGCCACGAGGCTAAGACCAGTCCCACAAAATGAGTTTGACAACTTTGCTCCAAGCATGTTGCGCTCAGCGGCATAAGTCGACGGCAGCATGTTCCAGCACCATCCCTGAGCCATGCACAGCTGCCAACACCACCTGCGGATGTCCCCGGGTTAATTAATTAAGAAGGAAACAAACATGAGCTCTTTCTCAGCCACTAGCAATTGTTTGCAAACATCCTCTGTTGTAAGACTGCTTCCCACCTCCCGCTTGGCACGCAGCGAAGGTGCTGCAAAAGCCAAAGCATCACCGTTCTGGTGCACCGCGGCGAGGACAAGCTGTCCGGCAGAACACAGCAGCTCAACCCACAGCGTGATTGCGCACAAGCAAGGCCCACATCTATCTCCAAATCAAACATGCCGTCCAGATGCCTCCTCGTCCTGCCGAAGGGCCGTGCTGGCGAATGCTAACGCAGCACCGTCGCGGCGGACAGCACAAAGGACCAAATTTCGGTCTGCCTGCGAGCAATATGCGACCTGCCTCACTGACAGCTCTTCTGGATTGAAACCTTGGACCTTTGACCACTTATTTCCCAAAAAATTGCTCGAGGTCACATGCTCTTTGCAGCCATAGTTGATCTTGCCTGCAGCTTCGTGTCAGCACATTGCAGTGCCCAGCCCCCAAACTGAGCCACTTGTGCCCCGCATTCGTAGATCCTGACAGAAAGTCTCAGGGCAACTCTGCAGCACAAGCCACAAGCTTTTACTTTTACTTCAGGAGAAGCTAAGGTGTTGAATGCACGATTTCGGGCTTCGCTAACTTCGGCAGAACTGATCGCAGGATGTCCAGCCCGTTCTCTCAATGGCAGCGAAAACAATGTCGCGGTCGCCCCGCAGCTCCGCACTAGCGTACGTCAGTGCATATCCATTCCGTTGCGCTGACTTCCTGGACTGATGCTTACATTGATGCCAGCTTCATCGACTGTAGCTTGTCACTGCACGAGCTGGCACTCGCAGCCAGGAAGCAACACAAAGTCGCGATCGCAGCGGAGGGCGACGCTGGCAAATTGGAAAGCATTCCCATCTTGCCCAATGGCCATCAGAACTACCTTGCAGAAACCGTGGCGAGATGCGCGATATCAATAGTTTGTGAATATAGTTGCTTGCAGGCTGGAACCCTACGTATGAAAGCTTGAGCATGCCTTTGCACCCGAAAATGTGCGCGCCTCTGGGTCATTTTGTAGCGCTGCTGCAGCAAATTCTAGTGCGAGTCCATGTCGAGTAACAGCAGCAAGCACAATTTCCCGATCTGCCTCTACAGGTGCCAGGACGAGTTCGAAAGTGACATTGTAAATTTCGTTATGATGATGCACCGCAAAACAAGCCAGCAAAAGCTAAACGTCACCTCTCACAGCTTCTCAATTGCCTGCAGCGACTCATCTGCGCATGCAAGAGCAAAGCCACACCTGCCATGCTGACGCATTCTGGGGCAGCATGCGGTTCTAAAACTGTTTCACGCCGCTCACTTGCATTAACAGGCGCAAACATGCGCAAACCTTGACTTTTCAATCTTTCCACTTTGTCAAACTTTGCCTGCGCACTGCTTCCAGCACCACCACTTTATCTCCGCGCAAATCGCGAGATGCCCACTGCAAAGCATCGTCATCAACACGGACGGCAGTCACGAGGACCTCTCGGTCTTCCCTGGACAGCTTGGCATAGCTTGGTCAGTTTGCGACAGCGGACAATCACAAGCGGCCACTCAGTGCAAAGTCCTGATCAGCTCCGGCGCCTTCGACAAGTCCGCCTCGCAGGTCGACACCTGCACGGTGCATCTGCTACGAATCTCTCGAGTCTATCTCTACCTTCTGCGCGACCTTCTCGAGCCACTCAACCTGCTCAGCAGGACGCCGAACAAGCGTGACGTCCAACTCCAGATCGCATGGCAAGTCCTGCTTTCAGACCACCGTGAGGCTGTCGGCTGTTGCATGTCCAAGAATCTTCCAGTCCTTCAAGCAACGAAGCTCCCGTCCGTTGTGCAGTAGCCGCTGCTGAGTTTCCGGAATTCTGCAGATGGCTGCCACCCGGACTTTCAGTGCCTGCAGGGCGTTTGCTGGGTCCTGGAGATTTCCTTTTCGAAAACCGAATTGAATGGGCAGGCTGGGGCACGTTTGGTCATGGCATATCACTGCCTCAATCGCTTCCTGCCGGCTGGTGGTTAGGCAGCAGATGTTGTTCCCAGCGAGGCTGCGCACACAGACACGCAGCTTGTCATTGTCCATGTCGCCCTGGAAACTTTGGGTAATTGCCACCTTCTGCCCATGAACGTCCTCATTCTTTCGGTGCGGCAAAAGGCTGCGGAAGCAGAATCTGGGTCAACGGACCAAAAGCAGCTCGAAGGGCCATCCGTACTTAGTAAGTACTTAGTTGCGTAACAGCACACTCGACCTTCAAAGAATTTGTCCGCCTGCTCAGCGTCGCTTTTCTTGGCGCCTTTTGAAGAAGGCCTCAAGAGGCACTCTCTTGTATAAGGCCCTGGATGCCATGAACACGTCAAAAGCACCTTAAGCAATCTTGCTGAACACGCTTCCAAGGCTGGAACGAGGGGTCAGGGAAGAGATGCTGCATAAATTCACGCCAAGCCCTTTCGCTTGCCTGGCTGTGCTGCAAAAACTCAGGTGGGAATTGGCTGATCTAAATTGTGGGCCTTCGAAGGTATTGTGGCCCTTTCCGGTTCGCGTCTACACTCCAAGAGCTCATCGCTGTAGCAATGTGCGCAAGGCTGTAGAAACAGCTAGGTGCTGGATGGCGCTGCAGGTGCATCACGCCACGCAAAGCCGCTTGGGCAACAACCTGCCTGGCCACTGGACGGAAGGCCAATGCTTTGAACTGAGTCCTGCGCCCAAGCCGTTCCAAACTTAGAAGTTGCACCGGCTGTGCTGAGGACATCATCTGCATTCCTTCCCAGCGGCCACGCACACCGGCTTAGAGTGGTCCAGCTGCTCGGGTAGGCCGCCTGCCACGGCAACGGCACTGGAAAGCAGTTTGCCTCAAGCGACCGGTCCGGTCGCCTTTTGGGGCCACGCCGAAGAGCAGCTGTCGCAGGACACTCCGCATGGCGTTCATCGACGCTTTCTCCTGCAAGGGTCTCTCCCTGCACCCCTGATCTCGAACAAAGACATCGCTCCTTGAGAGAGCACAAGACTAGGTGCGCGCCATGAACCAAAGCGTAGTGGCGAAGCCTTGCGGAGTGTTCGTGTTCTCCTTTACCGGAACAAGTCATCGAAAACCCGGAGGCAGCGACGCTCTGCTGAGGTTCTTCCGCTTCTCTGGGTCAACTTCGGAGGCCAGCACATCCCACTTTGTGCCTGGGCCGAGACTAAGGTGCTTGTGGCCTGGCTCGAGCCCTGAATTCAAAATCTTGAATCCTTTTTCGAATCTGCAAAGTCAAGTTTAGTTCGAAAGGATCGTGTGAAACTGACTGGTAGTGAACACGGCACGCATGGGCTTCTTTGGAAGCCAGGATCGCATATCAGCATGCCTCAAACTGGTGAGGCTGTCGGCCAGAAGCTTTGCCGAAAGCTCCTGAGAACCAGCGACGTTGCCTGTGAGAGCAAACACGGGCTGTTGACTGTCTGTTGAGTGGACACCGCATCCTCCAACATCCTCCAGCGTCGCCCAGCACCGGAAAGCATCAACAAAAACTGGCGATTCTGCATGTGGCGCACGCCTCCAATCATGGAGTTCTTGAGAAGGTGTGGCGGGGCGGGCGTTGCCCAAACTTTCTTGGCGACCCTCACAGAGGCAACTACTTGGCTGACAAGTCCGTGCACTAAGCTAGCTTCTAGTGGTCAACAATGCGCTCCACTGCGCTTCTGATTCGGCCTCAAGCTCTGAAACCGGTCAGGCCTTCAGGGTTGCTTGGCAGCGTGCTATGATGGTGACGGTAGGTCGCGGATTTCTCACGATTGGTGCGGAAAGACAGCTGCTTGGAAAGCCCCTGCATCGATCAATCCTCGAGCCGCAGGGCCAATATCCACCCAGCAAGCGGTTGGAGTTTGCGGACTCTGAACATCCGAGCCAGATACAGCCATAGCAAAGCCAAGTATGCGTGGGGCGATCCATGCTATCTCACTGTAGAGCCGAGTAAAATTCGGAGCACGACAAAGCGAGACATCTGCAGCATCGGCAAAGTGCGTTGCTGATGAATGTCCACAGAAGCTCAATGTTTGGACCATGAGGCCACGGCCGAAGATCACTAAAGGCACCTCAGACGCGCAAACGCAGGCATGGTCAATAGTTAACCACACCCAGCAGCTGATGATGCCACCCACACCCAATCTTTTACAATGCCGCTTGGCAAGCCCGCTTGCGCTTCCTTGGCTTTCGTCCACTCCTGTTCATGTTCCTGCTTCGGCTGGACATATCCTCCAGGTATACTCCTGTGCGGGGTTAGGAAAACTACGGCCCGCCACGCTGACCGTGCGAGGTCTTTTTTCACAAGGGACTCGACTGCTGCCCTTTCTGCCCAGACCGTGCGACGTCTGATGCTGGGGTTTGGGGCTTCAATGCCACAAAACCACTTCGGGTTTCATGCTCCGTCTAAGTTATGTGTGCAGGTTCACGCCCCTTTTGTTAACATGTTTTTGCCTGGGCATGCATCCGGGGCCCTTTCTCTGCACTCTACAACCCCGCCCCGCCCCGACCCCCCAACTTCTTGTCTGGAACTGCTTCTGCAAAAGCGACCCGTGGCCGAGGCGAGCCGCACAGCGTCAATGGTGTTACATTGACAACTGCATCACTTTCGTCGGATAATCATGTAGGAGCATTTTTACCAAAATATTGTGTGCTACATCCCGATTGTATTAACGTTGACATGTCAAACCCCACCCTCGGAGAGTAGCAAGCCTGCAGTGAAGCCCTGCAGTGCCCGCTTCCAAAAAAAACTAAAACTTGCGGAGAGTCCCGCCGAGCCGAGTATCTTTTGAGCACAATCCCGCCAGAGAAGCCCGCAAGAGACCCGCGACAAAAGCCTGGCTGGCGGGAGTATCTGTTAATTATTGCCCGTCTGAAAACGGCAGCATGGCTCCTTCATCAAGCAGCTGTAAGGCGGGATGACCGAAGTCCAAGAGTCAAATGGATGCTTTCTTGACCGGAGGTTCCAGCAAGGAGGCTCGGCATGTTTTGATTCTTGGTCGAATCACAAAGCTCTGGTGCCAAAAGGGCACAAGTAGCTTAATCAACCAAAAAAGCAAAAAGAACCGCAAAGATGCCCATAATGATCATCGGTCACTGCCAGCCTGAGCCTGGCACCGGGAATGGGGTGATGAAACCACGATCTGGGTGCTCCGCATAGGAGTTGGCGCGCAGCCTGATCTGCGTGGGCTCTGCATCACTTCACCCTCTTAGCAGCTTAGCACCTCTCAAAGCCCTCGGGATTTGCGCCAACCTGATTAACTGCTAAAATTCGGGGTTGCTGCGCTCGCTGGGCATCGATGTGCAGCAGGCCAGGCGGGTTCTCCTCACACAGCGATGTGTCCCCAACCATCTAGCCTCACCTGCCTTCAGTGCTGATCATAGATCTGGAGGGCTTTGAAAGGGCGCGTGCTCCCATCAATTGCAGGCAGCGGAGTCAAAAGTGAGAACACAGCAGATCCAATAGATGCCGGATGGGAGCAGTAAGGCCCGCGATCTGCCAGTGCTCCGTCCCGGTTCATCCGTTCACCCTCACGATTTTCCTGGATTCACAGAAGGTCTTGCGATGCGCGGGGGAAACGTTTGAAAAGCTGCCCAGCCTTTACATGTGCGTTTTTGGCTTTGACGTGGCTTTGCGCGGAAGAATCTGTGGGGGGGCGGGGGGGGGGCAGCCTTCGTCTTTTATGCTGTCTTGTCTTGTCTCTTTCTTTCAAGGCCCAGAACTAACGAGGCAACGCGAGGAGCGTGCGGCGGGAGCAATGCAAGAGCCAAAAGCGTTGGGGTTCCTTATTACTACTAACTTGTCGACCTCAGAGAACATTCCGCCGAACCCTGCCGAAAGCTCCGAGCTGCAATCCCATTAGCTTGCCGCAGAATGCTAAATTCGAGGCTGCAAGACGGCGAAAGTGCGCCCTTCAGTGAAAACCACATCTTGAAGTCAGCTCGTAGTTGTTGGTACTTGCGTGCCGCACTACAACAAAAACGTCGCATACGGCATAGCCATGAAAAGACGCAAAGGGTCGTCCCTCGCGAAACCGAATACGCATGGCGCCACAGCAAGAGCACCCAGTATCACCCAGTGCACCTGCAGATTCGAACGGCGCCACAGCGAAAGCACCGAAAACAAGCTGTGGTTCCAATGTCCGCGTCGCGAGCGCAAGCACAGCATGGGGAATGTGATGGACAGCTCAACAGGCCTGCGCTAGTGCCTGCAAACTCTTGTCCACATGGCTTCGGAGAAGCTGCAACCTCCCACAAGAACAAAGCAAAAACACAGGCAAGAACGCATAGTTGCAAGAATAGATCATGTTACACAGTTCGCTTCAACTGTGGCGGGAGGGCCACTTCTCCAAGTTGGGAACACCTGACATTCCAAATCGCCCCAATCTCTGAGATTACCGGCCATAACCCCAGCAATTCGTTCGTACTCCAAAGTGCATGTGGTCAATGTACAGCTCGGCTCGTTTTTTTGTGTTTCATCATTTCGGTGCCGAGATGCAACTGTGGGGCCTCAGAAGCCACGTTGCGACTGTCATGCAGAAAGCATCGCAGCGACAAGCTTCAGCTAGTGGCAGCTAGTGCAGTTGGGAGGCTCCGACAGGTCCAGCCTTGTCACGAAGCTGGAGGACCGAAATCTACTTCTGCTTACGGGACGGGCAGCGCAAGAAGCAACTTCTTGAAGTACGCAGCACCAGTGAGCTGTGCTTCATGACTTCATGTCATTTGCGACCGTTCTGAGGCACAAACGTTATCGCCAGCACTAGATTGCCGACAGTTGCTTTGGAAACGGGTACCCCAAGAAGGTTCTCATTTGCCTCATATGGCAGACCTACACCATCTTGACACTGCCTTGTGCAAGAGCTCATGGCCTCGTCTCCACCGAGGTCGTAGATGTGCGCCAGCCTTGTGCCGACTTGTGCCATGCTTTGCTTTTTGGGAGCTGGAAAACCCAACGGCAACTTGGTCCAGCACACTTTGGAGGACGACCCCTCCGTGGCATAGCGAGCAAACTTGTAGTCCTCAGCATCCACCAAGGTAGCACGGCTCATGCCGCTTGTCGGCGCCCATTCTCAAGCTACCGACCAAAGCAACTGTTGCCTTGGGCTGGTCCTGGGAATCAAGAAGAGGTGCCTCAAACGCACGAGAAAAAGCCCCAACATTCCCCCAGCCTTCTCATCCTTCGTGGGATTAATGAATCGGTCCACCAACGAAGTTTTGCCAGACCTTTTCGTTGCACGGGAATCTGCCGACAGCCAACAACTACTTCACAACTCCGCATCGCATGGTCTTTCACGTGACTTGCATGTCTGTCGAGAAGCTTCTTCGATCCGCAAAAAAGGATTGTCACGTCCTGAAGGCACAAGGAGGTATATACGCAGGGCGCGGTTCTCCTTCGTCTCGAATTCTTGAATTCTGAGGCAGTTGCGTTTGCAAACTCTTCACCAGCAGATCTCTGACCATACTCCTTTGGGCAAACGCACAGCTACACAGGTCCGGTTGGCAACATTTGCCGACCCACTCCTCGGTTAGTCTTGCGAAGATACCGCTTGAGAAGTCGTCGACTTCCTGCCGTGCAGCTGCACTCCTCTCATAAATTAAGAAACTCCACCTCGGTCCTTCTTCTTGACTTTGGCCATGAGCTTGCAGGCCCTGTCGCCAGCTCCGATGGCTACAGATCGTAAGACAATGGTGCTGTGCCGTGCGCCTGCTTCAGATCCGAGCAGGTCCCAAGGGACACACGACCTCAGCCCTTAAACCTCGAGCCAGGAGAGGCAGAATGCAGGAGCTTTTGGCCTGTCTTTCATGTTTCACTGAGGAGCACCGTGGCATGAGTTGCGTAGTTGCTGCGTTCAGCGTTGCTTTGTTTCCGTGGAGCCATGTGTCAAGCCCAGGCAAAAGCTTGTGAAGGCTCCTTCAGGAGCACCTTCTGAGACTCTTGAGATGTTGTGATTCCTCATATGAACTCTGCAGGGTCTTCCTGCAGAGTTCACGTTGAATGCCTTAAACTGCGATTACTGGCAGGGCTATATACTGTTGCTCAGCAAACACCCGAGAGTTTGCCAAGCTGCGAACCCGTCAAGAGGATCTCCGCGGTCTTTCGTGGAGAGCACTCGTGTGCATTTACAGGGAATCTGTACAACTTCAGGCACTGTCACAACCTGCGACTCTACTGCGTGACGCGCAGCTTCTTCGAAGCGCTTGACCGTTGTCTAGGACAAGGGACTGACCTCCAAACACGTAACTAATCGTAACTAGGTTGACTGTTGCTCGCACGACTCATGGTTGTAGGAGTCGGGTTAACAGATGGTAAGTGGTAACAACACGGCACAAGACAATTTACAAGGTGAGCAAACAGCGAGCACAAGCCCAGAGCCTCTCAGAACCTGTGTCGCTGCGTGGCCTTCTCAGCCTGTCGCAGCGCAAACCTTAGTAGGCAGCTCAATAAGAAATTTCCGCATGCAAGCCCCAAGAGCAGGCTGCATGCATGCTCTTCATTGAATGAGCTGAATGCTCCAAGTGCATGCGGTGCCTGTGAGGCGCACCAATGCTACTGTGATGGGCCCATGCCAGAAAACCCGGGGACGACCGCAGATCCGTGAAGAAACCAGGGAGGCAAAGCGCAGACCAGTTGAGCCATTTGACGACACGATGCCTGCAACGAGCGGCCACCTCAAACCCGCAAGACTCCTCATACTTCTCCTTCTTCACGAAGGCCGGCCAGTGGCACGGCCACTGGATGCTTGGGAAGCTGCGGAACCTGTACCCTGCTCTGTGCAACTCGGCGAAAAAAGAACATCAGAGCATCAGCGCTTGCATGTGCTCGGGAGTCCAATGGCAGAGATGCTGAAGTGAGAGGCTGTGAGGCGAAACAGAGTGCAGAAGGCGAGGGCCCGACAACCCAAACGGCGACACTGGCAGCTTAAGTGCCCCATCAATGTCAAGTGCTGCAGCTCATAGGCAAGGCAAAGAGCAAAAGGGAGAGCAAAAAGCACGAGTGGGGAGAATGGTTCCTTGGCCTGACCTGCGATAGCAAAAATAACCGAAATCTCCGACTCTCCAATTCGGAGGCCGCGTGGCTCTTTCAGCTTCCTGTAGCTGCTGATGGGATATGGCAGCTCCCGCAAGTTTTGTTCTGGCCGGACACCAAGGAAGTTGCTAAGCATTTCCATGAGCTCCTAAGCTCGCAAAACAGCACGCTGTGTGCAACAGCTCCGTCACACCAATTTCGCCAAGCATCATTGGCATCCAAGTTCTTGATGTACGAATCAGAAATTGGCCAGACACCCAGAAGTTCCTGCTGTTTTTCATACGTGACCTAGGCCAAGCAATGTGCTTTCACCATCAAGACTCTGCCAACTGTACGGAGCTTAAGCTCTGGGCGTTCTCAATCAACGAGAACGGCTTGTACATGTGCACCATGCCGTTCGGTCCCGTCACCAGGGACCGCAGGATCTTGAGGAACTCTAAAATGTCCTGCACCCAGCTGAGCTGCTTTGCACGTGTGGGCGTAGAAGGAAACAAAGGAATCGGTTGTTTGGTCGGGGTAGCTATGGTTGTCAGGTTTTTGTTTTGCTGTGACAGAAAAATTCGCCCAGGTTTCCGGTCGAAGCCGCGCTCGTGTCTAAACCCCGCGAGATCTTGGCCCGTCCTTTCAGAAGAAAAACCACGTTTTTTTGCAGTGCTTTGCTCAGCTGATGCTCCAAAATGTGCACTCACCTCAATGCCTTGACGCATTCCGAGTTCGAAGTGATGGCAAAAATGATGGGAATAGGAGGGGTACAACAAGCAGACAAGGATCGGGGACCTGCCCGAGCCGTTTGGAGGAGCTGCAATCCGATGCTGCGGGGGTTCCCGGCTGTGAGCCCCTCGTACAGAGACCACGCCAAAAAAGCACGAAAAACGCAGCCTTCCTGGGACCCCTCAAGCCCGCTCCAAGCCCGTGCTACACTGCTACAGCAAGTGACATATGTACACCCCTCCGTCGGGGGGGGGGTCCAGCCCTGCCGAGGCGGCGCGCCCAAGCGTTTACGATTTGTTTCTGCATGCATTTTGACCCTTCTGTGATTATTCGCTCTCTCTGTCTGCTTGTCCTCTTCGTCTATATGTAATTATGTCTGTCCTGCGATGTACTTCTTGGTGTTGCCCACAAGAAGAACAAAACACAAGTACCTAACAACCACAACAACTTTTTGCATTGCACTCACGGCCCGATAAGCATGTGCACGCGATCACATTGGATCGAGGTCGATTTGCTACTGGCCAGTTGTGTCTGATGTAGAGAGCACTTGTTCCGTGCGGCAGTCTGTTTGTCCACGCAGCAGGACTGCGTGTCGAAGGAGTCATGATTGGTTAGTTATCGGTGTCTGTCAGCCCGGCCCTCGGGTCAGCAGCTTCCAGCACCGAAGTGACACATTGTCCATGCTCGCCAGTTCGTACGTCAGTTGCTCTCAGCAACAACAGCAACGACAGCAACAACCATTCTCAAAACACCGAACGGCTGCAGTGGAACGCCAACGGATGATTTCGGGAAAAGACCGCATCAAGACCACATCTTCAAATCCAGCCAGGGCTCGATGCCATCAGTACGCTCCGTGTCGATAGACGCCCTGGGCAAGATCACTCAGCATGCCGCTGCGACAACACGTGACTGTGACAACACAAGAAACTTCGGAGAAACTCATGTCGAGAAGCAGCACATGCTTCAGTTGCTGCTCATCTGGCATCCGCGCGATCAGTGGAATCAAGACCTGTGCCAGGATGTGCCAGGGACAAAAAGGTGTGAGAGCCACAAATAGGTCTGGAGCTGATGGTTACTGTATGATCCTTCATGCGGAGGTGGGCTTTCTTCGATGAAAACGTGAAGTCTTCCGCGGCTACTTACTTTCACGGACTTTCGCGGGGACTATGTTCGTTATCGTGTCAGTATGATTCGGATGTCATGATTTGTGAGGGGTACAGCGACTGCAGAGTTGAGGGTTCTGGAGTGACTGGCACGTTGGTGGGTCAGTTCTGGCCGCAGTTCATCTATGCAGGCTGCTCTCGGAACCGCTGGACCACTGGACAAAGACTATCTCCTTTTCCAACTGCATGGAAAGCTGGCCTCTCGAAGCTCACCGCGGGTCAGCTTGTTGTCTCCATTTCCATCCGCCATGTCGAAAGCTGCCTGACAAGCCGGCATACGCTTGAATGCGCGTTCTCAAGAGCGATCAGACGTAAATAGACGCCGACTGACCCACTCATGACCACATGTCGGCCATGGCAGTGCAGCAGCAAACCTGGATGTCTGACAGCTCTGTCATGGTGAAGTTGAGAGCTTTTGCCGCCTGCTTTCCGTACACAGCATCGTGACATGGTTGCTTCAATCAGCACTGCAACAGCAGCCTACCTCACTCACCTCGCAAGCCATCTAGCCTGGCAAATGCGCTCACCCTGAAGTTGGCTCAGCCGCTCCCACACCAGCTCATAGATCAGACAGAACCCATAGAAGTCGACCATTCCTTAGGCGTCATCATATTCATCAGCAGATGTTCAACAAGTTCCTCCGGGCAAAAGGCGTGCTCGCAGAACATTCAACACAGCACTCAACCCCAAACCCATTGAAACCCCATGAAGTTCTGCACACGTACTCTGAGAGGAGAGGCGGGACCGTCGCTGCTCTGAGCTGAAAACGTGCCGGATGTGTAAGAATTATGTAATAATGGTGTGCCTGCTGATTTGAGATCCCGGAGGATCAAAGGTTTTGCCCAGTACTACTACAAGATACTACAAGTAGGTAGCTCTTCTGATGCTGAGAATGTCTGCTCCGGAAACTGCATTTGTCGTCCATGACTGCTTGCGTGCATATGTGCACAAGCTCGTGTGTACACAATGAGATGAGCGACTGCAGATTGAATCTGACTGCATGGCAAGCTTCCAGCATCCTCTGCCATCAGCGCTTGTCGCTGCCTGCGAGACCCAGACAGAACATGCAAGACAATGAAAAAGTGTCGGTCAGAGCTTGCCTCATCTTCCTAGGGCTTAAGCTGCTGCTGCGTGGAGACGATAGAGACAAGGGCGAGTCTGCTTCGCCTTGGCCACGGTCATGTTTCCCTTTCACTGGGACACTAGGAAACCAGGTTCGCGGTCACTGCAACCGAAGACATGCCCGGAAACAAAACCATGTGATGCGGAGGAAGAGCTGCTGGGCTGAAGCACGGCCCGTAGATCAAATTCCTTCCAAGCCAAACACGCAACCCTTGAAACAACGGCTGACAGCACAGCAGCAACAGGATAAAGTTGCAGAGCGACACTGCCTCATCTAAGAGTTCCTGGGCCAAGGCATACTCATTTCGAGAGCGAAGGAGGCCCTCCTTCGAGAATACAATTTCGCACCGACGTTGCACAACAAACAACCGTCAACAATACAATACACCAGCCTGAGCAAGGGCTGCCACAATCTGATCGAAATCAAGGCAGCCACTCCTAGGATAGGTAAACCCTGTTGGCTGTCACTTTCCGATCATTAAACTCACCCGACACAATTGTCCAGGAGTCTGGTCAAGCTCCAGGCCCAGGTAGAACCGCTGCAAATGCAATCGCCTCCGCTTCATCCTTAACTTCCGCCAAGAGCTGCTGCACAACAAGCACTGTGCCGGCATCGCGTTCTAGACCAATTTCTTATTCCCCCAAGACTCATGAATGAACGTAGCTGGTCCACAAGAAGCAGGAACTCATTGAAGTCCTCGGCTGAAGCGCAGACATCAGTGACACTCTTGTCTGTACTCTCATACGCCTGCTTGGGTCAGCCGCAGGTGGAAATTGGGTGGGAAGTAAAGTGTTTTCGTCGTGCAAAGCTGAGGCAACTGAGGCAGACTCAATCTCGTCATCATGGTTCTCGTCCACCTGGCTGATGATGTGGTCCACCCTCAGCTCTGGCACGAGCAGCTTCGCGCACATTCTGCAAACATTCGCAGCGCAGCCTTCCTTGTCATCAATGTGAGATAGTGTGACTCGCTCGTCGTGCTTGGTGACTTAGTGGCTGTTACGGCTTGCCAAGGAGCATGTGGGCCACGCTACGCTTGTACGGCTCGAGGCCTCAAAGACTGGAATGCCCACACGGCCGACTTAGAAAACCTGCCAACTGATTTTTGCCTCGTGCCAAGTTGCCCATGTATTTCAGCAGCCGTCGAATTTCGTACTGGCCCAGGAAGCCACTGTGATCGTCATCATGAGCAGAAAACATCTCCCACATCCAAAGTAGCTCAGGCCTCACAAAGTGAGCTAAGAGACGCTCGCCCGACAGTGTAAGAGGGGAGTGACAATTGAGTGACGGAAGTTTCCGGGAGGGGGGAGGTCCGGCCTGTGCTTCTTGAAGCGGCTGTCAATGACCTTTGCTTGCCGAGCCACTGCCTGAAGGCAAAGCCATGCAGCGCATTTTTCAAAGGCCAAAGGGCTGGCGCTACGGCCATGGCCCCATGGCCTTCCCCTTTTCAAAGGCAACAAACTGACAACAAAGCTGTGTTGCCAACAGCTCTGTTTGTTTGTACTGCCATTATGTTCCATCTTTTTCTGCAGCCACGTTGCCCATTCCCTGGCACTCGCTGCCCGCGCGGCCCTCTCTTCCAACTGCAGCAAGCGGATGTGCACCTGGACCAGGACTCCAGGACGTGCGCATACAGCGTATACAGGCGCGTGGTCTGCTCCACGCTGGGCCGCTGGCCTTTCTACCCCCTTCATGGACTCTGGGCAGCCGAGATGTTTGGAGTTCGAGCGCACAAGCTTTTTGGATCTAGGCCGTCTAGGCCCAGCTCAGTTCTGGCAGTTGACATTTGTAAGCCACTGACTTCTACTGTAAGACTGGAAGAACTCTTTGTTTACGTGACTTGGTGCCACCTTCCTCACCTAGAGATGACCTCATTTAACTGAATGAAGTTGCCCCACTTGCAGCAAAGGGGGTAACGTCACAAAGGCAAAGATGAACATTCAACTTCCCTATTCCCCATCACAGCGTTGCGCAGTGCCCCACCATCTCCAAGTCCAAGATTGTTTCAGGCCTCAGACAACACAGAAATATTTCTATGTGTTTCCGTCATTTTCTGCCAGTACTTGCAGAGAGACGAGAGAGAATGACGAGAGGTCTACTGCGAGACATCAGCTGGAGCCGAGCTGCCCCACTTTCTGCTTCTCGCGCTTGATAGCAGGTGGCAGTGGGCCTTTCGCTTCTCAGAACCGCGGGCTCGGGACTCGGGGCATGCTCAGCTTCTGC
This sequence comes from Symbiodinium natans, assembly GCA_905221605.1. Lineage (NCBI taxonomy): Eukaryota > Dinophyceae > Suessiales > Symbiodiniaceae > Symbiodinium > Symbiodinium natans. Next base: position 1,069,605 of record CAJNDS010000180.1, read on the forward strand.
AGCGAGATGGCCTTTCGCCTTGTCCAGCTCAAGCGATGCAACCAGCTTTTGGAACTGATCGTAGTTGATGCCGCTGGGGTTCGGCGATGCCTCAATTTCCTCAGACGTCCATTGCGCGCATGCTCGCACGTGGAGGGAGGAGGGAGAGAGGGAGGGAGGGAGGGAGCGGGAGGGAGGGAGGAGGGAGAGGGAGGGAGGGAGAGCGACCGAGCGAGAGAGAGAGAGAGAACGTGGCGAGTGAGAACGCGTTGATTGGCTCCAGTCCTATGTAGACCGGCCTTGACGAAAAGGCGGAAGTGTGGCTCAGTCCTCAAAAAGAATTAGAAGAATATCGGAGCTGGTGCTATGCTTCGACAGTGTCCTCTGCTCAAAGAGTTCCCATCGCGCCACTGGGACGACCTGAAGCACTTGCTTCGTTTATCAGAGCATTCTTTCAAATCAGATACATCTATGTTGTCTCAAATTATGTCTCATAGTGGTTCGTCGAAATCGGCCTCGGCCCCAAAGGCCTCGACCGGGATGCCGGTCGGGCGCGGTGTCTTCTGCTCCATAGCTGCAACCAGTTCCTCTTGTGCTCAAAGTGCAGGGCTCAGCAAAAATATGACAAGCCGCCAGTTCAAAGTTCTCCAAGTTCTCCTTGGCAGCCTGTTCATCCTTCAAGGTGGATGACCTTTGAGCTGTCTCTGATCCACTCATGAAACGCAACAAACAACCACTGCGGCTGGCTTGTGATGCTTGGGCCTTTGTGCAGCACTGACTGAAGACTGTCGAATGCCTGTAGCGCTCGCTCGGCGGTTGTGTTGTCGGGCTCGAACCTTGCCAAGAACCACCCAAACCCAACTTCGCAGATGGATTCAGCTCCAGGCGGGCTGGTGCCAAAAAACAATTTAGCAAGAAACACGTAGAAAAAAGTCTTACTCGCCTCTCGCTCCATTCCAGCAGCAGGGTCCCCAAAGGGCTTTTCTTTTTGCAGGAGCGGGGGAGGGGGGGGAGGCTGTTGATGGCGTGCTTGGATTTCATGCTTCTCGGTTGTTCGAGCATGTTCGGATCTTGCCCTTGCACGCTGACGAAGTGTGGTTCTGGGGAGCTCACCGGCGGGGTCGGCTGAACGGTCTTGGTCTTGGCCTGTGCCATGCGCGCCATGGGGAGGGCAGATAGCCTCAGCTGAGGACGAAATTGGATTGTACAGGAGAGCCAGGCACTGAAATCGATTGAATCCTGCTTCGGGCTTGCAGCTCCCTGGGCGTTCTCCACCACACCTGCGGAGATCCTTTCGGTGCAGAACCCCAAGCTCCCTGGATGCCTTGCTCTTCCACACCTTGGCTCCGCGTCTGCCAATGTCTGCTTGTGATTGAAGCTTTTTTGGTGCCCTTATCCAGGGATGCTAGTGGAGCTTCATGGGGGCTTTAGAACCCGGGAGCCGAAGCCCCGTAGGGCCGCAGGGTGCCGTGGGCTGCAGAGGGCCCTCAATGCCGTCAAAGCCATGGCGCAAATCAGCTCTTTCACCAGGGATCCAACCGCGCGCTCCACCACACTTCGCTCCACCATGGTCCGGCCTCTCTACCACCACACATCAAATCGCGGTGCGCGCGCCCGGTCTTTTCCAAACACACAACGCGCCCCAGAGAAAGCGACAGAAAAAAAAAGGAAGAGAGACAGCAGCTAACAGCGGGAGCCTCGCAGGCCCATGTCCCGCAGGGCATCCAGAGCTGCTTCGGCAGTGAGCATCTGATATTGGTTGCAGTGGAGCTTGAAGGCCTCAGGCGGACCGGCATGGGTACAAAGAGAGCCAGATCCGGCGTTGTCATCATGTGTTGTCACCCTTTCAGCCCTCACTCATATAATACTCCTATATTCGTGGGTTCTCTGGAAGTAGGAAGGAGGGGAGTCCGGGTCCAGGTTCGCTGAAGTTCATAACGATGAAAACCACACGAAAACACAAACACGTGACCAAGATGGCATCAGTGCAAGGAAGCACAGCAACAAGCGCCAAGAAAGTTACCCGGGGACCTCACAGACTCTGTGGCAACACGTTCTGCTTGGGGCAAAGCTTTCCACAATGCCTCGCGGCTCTTGATGCTCTTGCGCAACGCTCTGCATGCACGTCCCCCTACATCCGTACCTGTAGTGCGCCTCAAGTCGTGGGCACCCGGCCTCTCGGTACCTCCTCTTCCGGTTCATGCGATCGACAAACTTTTTCTTCTCCTAGGGATCTCAACGGAATTCTTAAGGTTCCACGATGTGCCCACACCACCCCACACCCACAAATACATCACAGTACAGCAGAGTAAAGTGGCCCGAATTCCATTGATGGCTGCTTCTTTCACTCTCCTGAGTGACAACTGGTTCCACGACATGGACGACCCGCATCCGCAAACAGATCCAAAGAGTTCCAAGAGTCTTCCGGATTTGCTTGGAGCGCTCGGAGAGCTTCCGCTGCTCCAGCTCCACCGGATCGGCCTCCTGCGGTGAAAACCCTGTCGCATGTCCTGCCTATTGCTCCTTGATTAAGAAGTCTCTTTGCCGCCACATGGAGCCACATGTGATGCCACAGTGTGGCTTCTGCATGCGGGCCTCCGAGTCTGAGCTCATCAAGCCACCATACTCGGAGCCCTGGCCGGGCAGATCCGGGCAGTTGCGCAGCGTTGTGCAGCAGTGTGGATTGTCAGTCAAACTCTCATGCCGCTTAGGCCTCTTTGTCTTTGGTGTCAGCCTCTACTGTGGGCAACTGGATGGAAGCTGAAAGCTTGCCCAGCACCTCATGAGACTCAAAATTTCAGACTGTGTCGGGCATTCTCTGGCGCCACCCATACGCCGAGCCCCGCCTGCTGCAAGCGTTGGTTCCTGTCAGCTTCCCGCGCCTTGGAGAACTTGATGAACAAATTGACGAGTCCGGCCAGTGCCGATGAGTGTTGAGTATCCGATGCGGTAGTCGCAGTCTGATGTACTCTGCACACTGTCTGAACACTGCCAAGCTTGCGGCATCGGCAGGCTGTGCTGCCTAGCATCGGACAGCATATGGCAGCATCGGCCGACAACATCAAGCCTCTGGTAACCCGAGCAACTTGGCGCACCTCCTTGTCATCCGGGCTTTCGACTGTTTCGCGCCGCTGGCGGAAGGCGACAGCAGAGCGGCGCGCTTTCTGTCCTTCTTCCTCGCGCTGCGTCAGAACGAGGTACCGAAACTACAACAACGCCTTCACTTGTGTACCTTGAACTCGGCACAAGCCAGGAAACGTGGGGCCTCGATCACACGTCTCCTCCGCTGCGCGCGTTCAAGATTTTGGCGCTCCAGCCCTCTTTGCACCACTGGGACCTGGATCTGTGCCATGGACATGCACACGGTAGCCGGGGACCAGTTTCACAGAAGCTCTTGTCTTGAAGCTCTCCTTCCAGAACTTCGAATCTGATACTCTAGAGCCTGAAGCCCATGTTGCTCGATGAGCCCGATGTTTAAGCTCTGCTTGCTGGTTCGCTCCCATCTGTACCTTGTACAGCACTGTGCAGGTACAGGAAGCCTTCACGTTGTTTCATTTCCCCCTTGTCACAGCTTCTTTCTGGAGCTTCTTCTGGAAAACTCGAGTTCGCAAAGTCCCGTACAAAGTGTTACACAAAGTTTCCTTTCCCACTGAAGCTGTGTTTGGAAGCTCTTTGTCCTGAAGCCCTTGTTGCCAACGTTATTCTTCGCGAAGCCTCTAATTCTCTTTTTCCTCCTGAGGCTCGTCTTGAAGCGGTTTCTTTTCTTGCGGTGCATGAATGCACTTGAACACTCAACTTTTCACCAGTGTCTCTCCAGATGTCGTTTTTGCATCAACGAAGCCCCCAGCCAGAAGGGCCTCGAACCTTGATACTTGATACTTAAGTTAAGGAT
>CAJNDS010000181.1:0-122500 GCA_905221605.1 Symbiodinium natans
GGGGTTTAGGGTTTAGGGTTTAGGGTTCAGCAGCTCTGGGTCGAGCAATCTCTAGTAGAGCCGCTGTCTGGACTCTAGAAAAAAACCCACCCACCCAGAGAATCCCAAAACATTAAGAAATATAAAGTTCACATTTTTCCTCAGCATCTGCTCGTATTCAGTCTGCTCGTATTCGTTCTCTCTCTGCTCGACGTCAGTCTGCTCGTATTCGTTCTCTTTCTGCTCATATTCACTCTGCTCGTGTTCGTTTTCCCCGGTGACCCTGCCTATTTTTGGCTGTCTTGTTGGTTGTGTTTGGCACACTTTAAGCTGCCTGGCTTCCACATGGTTGCTTTCCAATTAGTGCCCCGGTGACCTCGCCTCATGTTGACTCCTGCTCGTAGGGTTTGATGAGAGGCCTAGAGGGCCTAGAGGTTTGTCGTATGTCCCCTCTCTTCGTGCTCGTAGGGTTTGTCGTATGTCCCTTCCTTCATGCTCGTAGGGTTTGATGAGAGGTCTACAGGTTTGTCGTACGTCCCCTCCCTTCGTGCTCTTAGATTTTGTCGTATGTCGCCTCCCTTTGTGCTCGTCGGCTTTGTCGTATGTCCCTCTTTGTCTGCTTGCAGAGAATCCCAAGAATTAAGAAACTGAGGTTTTATTTTCAGAGGTTTGTCGTATGTCCCCTCCCTTCGTGCTCGTCGGATTTGTCGTATGTCCCTTTTCTTCTGCTTGCAGAGAATCCCAAAACATTGAGAAATGTACGGGTTTATTTTAGAGGTTTGTCGTATGTCCCCTCCCTTCGTGCTCGTAGGGTTTGACGAGAGGTCTACAGGTTTGTCGTACGCCCTCTTCCTTCGTGCTCTTAGGGTTTGTCGTAAGCCTCCCGTCGTGCTCGGAGGGTTTGTCGTATGTCCCCTCCCTTCGTGCTCGTATGGTTTGATGAAAGGTCTACAGTTTCGTCGCATGTCCCTTCCCTTCGCGCTCTCAGGGTTTGTCGTATGTCCCCTCCCTTGATGCTCGTCGGCTTTGTCGCATGTCCCTTGTCTTCGCGCTTGCTTTCCCCAGACCGAAGGTAGAACCAAAAGTGTTGGTCCGGATTGACAAAAAAACTAATTTGTTAACCTCATGTTTTGTTTTCCCCCACCCCACCCTCGAACCATTCCAGTTCGAGCCAATCCCCAACCCACCCTAGAACCAACTACGTATTCGTTCTCTCTCTGCTCGTATTTCTCTGCTCGTCTTCGTTCTGCTTGCGGGGTGGGGAAAAGTGCTAGAAGTGGTCCAGGTTGGGGGTTTCGAGCCCGAAACCTGGACTTGGGCCAGAAGAGGTTGGGGGGGGGGTGGGGGGTGGGGGTGGGGGTGGGGTGTGGGGGGTGGGGGGGGTGTGGGAGGGGGTGGGGGGGGGTGGGGGGGGTGGGGGGGGTTTGGGGGGGGGTGGGGTGGGGGGGGGTGGGGGGGTGGGGGGGGGGGGTGGGGGGCGGGGGTGGGGGGGGGGGGGGGGGGGGGAAAAGCTGTGGCCATGTGGGCAAAAAAGCCGTGGCCATTGGCAAAAAAGCCGTGGCCATTGGCAAAAAAAGCCGTGGCCATTGGCAAAAAAGCCGTGGCCATTGGCAAAAAAGCCGTGGCCATTGGCAAAAAAGCCGTGGCCATTGGCAACTTTCCCGTGGCCATTGGCAAATGCCACTTGCCAATGGCCACGGCTTTTTTGCCAATGGCCACGTTCCCCATTAAGGTTGGGGCCCAACCTTAATGGGGAACGTGGCCATTGGCAAAAAAGCCGTGGCCATTGGCAAAAAGCCCGAAAAGTTGCCAATGGCCACGGCTTTTTTGCCAATGGCCACGTTCCCCATTAAGGTTGGGGGGCATTTTGTGCGAATTGGGTTTGAAAAACCCATTTTGGCGACCAACCTTAATGACATTGGTGGCCATTGGCAAAAAAGCCGTGGCCATTGGCAACTTTCCCGTGGCCATTGGCGAATTTTTGCCAATGGCCACGGCTTTTTTGCCAATGGCCACGGTTTTTTTGCCAATGGCCACGGTTTTTTTGCCAATGGCCACGTTCCCCATTAAGGTTTAAATTATTATATGATAAGAGTTTAGGGTTTAGGGTTTAGGGTTTAGGGTTTAGGGTTTAGGGTTTAGGGTTTAGGGTTTAGGGTTTAGGGTTTAGGGTTTAGGGTTTAGGGTTTAGGGTTTAGAGGTTTGGGCTTAGGGTTTAGGTTTACGGGTTTAGGGTTAGGGTTTAGGGTTTAGGGTTTGGTTTAGGTTTAGGGTTTAGGGTTTAGGGTTAGGGTTAGGGTTTAGGTTTAGGGTTTGGGTAGGGTTTTTTAGGTTAGGGTTTTTTTCTTTTTAGGGTTTAGGGTCTAGGCGTTTTTAGGGTTAGGTTAGGGTTTTAGGGTGTAGGTCAGGGTTGAGGGTTTGGGTTTAGGGTTTAGGGTTTAGGGTTTAGGTTTCGGGTTTAGGGTTTCGGGTTTAGGGTTTAGGGTTTAGGGTTTAGGGTTTAGGGTTTAGGGTTTAGGGTTTAGGGTTTAGGGTTTAGGGTTTAGGGTTTAGGGTTCAGCAGCTCTGGGTCGAGCAATCTCTAGTAGAGCCGCTGTCTGGACTCTAGAAAAAAAACCCACCCACCCAGAGAATCCCAAAACATTAAGAAATATAAAGTTCACATTTTTCCTCAGCAAGCCCTGTCCTCCAACCTCATTTATTCATTCTGCTCGTGTTCTTTGTCATTCTGCTTGGTTTCCATTCTGCTCGTATGCGTTTCTTTCTGCTCGTATTCATTCTGCTCGTATTCGTTCTTTTTCTGATCTGCTCGTCTCGTGTTCGTTCTCGTTCTGCTCGTATTCATTCTGCTCGTATTCGTTCTCTCTCTGCTCGATTTCAGTCCGCTCGTTTTCGTTGTTTTTCTTCTCGTATTCATTCTGTTCGTATTCGTTCTCTCTCTCTGCTCGATTTCAGTCTGCTCGTCTTCGTTCTCTCTCTGCTCGTAATCATTCTGCTCGTATTCGTTCTCTTTCTGCTCATATTCATTTTGCTCGTGTTCGTTCTCTTTCTGCTCGTATTCGTGCTTTTTCTGCACGTATTCGTTCTCTCTCTGCTCGATTTCAGTCCGCTCGTTTTCGCTGTCTTTCTGCTCGCACTGAGTCTGCTCGTACTCATTCTCTTTCTGCTCGTATTCATTCTGCTCGTATTCGTTCTCTCTCTGCTCGACGTCAGTCTGCTCGTATTCGTTCTCTTTCTGCTCATATTCACTTGCTCGTGTTCGTTTTCCCCGGTGACCCTGCCTATTTTTGGCCGTCTTGTTGGTTGTGTTTGGCACACTTTAAGCTGCCTGGCTTCCACATGGTTGCTTTCCAATTAGTGCCCCGGTGACCTCGCCTCATGTTGGCTCCTGCTCGTAGGGTTTGATGAGAGGCCTAAAGGTTTGTCGTATGTCCCCTCTCTTCGTGCTCGTAGGGTTTGTCGTATGTCCCTCCCTTCATGCTCGTAGGGTTTGATGAGAGGTCTACAGGTTTGTCGTACGTCCCCTCCCTTCGTGCTCTTAGATTTTGTCGTACGTCGCTTCCCATCGCGCTCGTCGGCTTTGTCGTATGTCCCTCTTTGTCTGCTTGCAGAGAACCCCAAGAATTAAGAAACTGAGGTTGTATTTTCAGAGGTTTGTCGTATGTCCTCTCCCTTCGTGCTCGTCGGCTTTGTCGTATGTCCCTTTTCTTCTGCTTGCAGAGAATCCCAAAACATTGAGAAATGTACGGGTTTATTTTAGAGGTGTGTCGTATGTCCCCTCCCTTCGTGCTCGTAGGGTTTGACGAGAGGTCTACAGGTTCGTCGTACGCCCTCTTCCTTCGTGCTCTTAGGGTTTGTCGTATGCCTCCCTTCGTGCTCGTAGGGTTTGTCGTATGTCCCCTCCCTTCGTGCTCGTATGGTTTGATGAAAGGTCTACAGATTCGTCGCATGTCCCTTCCCTTCGCGCTCTTAGGGTTTGTCGTATGTCCCCTCCCTTCGTGCTCGTCGGCTTTGTCGCATGTCCCTTGTCTTCGCGCTTGCTTTCCCCAGACCGAAGGTAGAACCAAAAGTGTTGGTCCGGATAAAAAACTAATTTGTTAACCTCATTTGTTTTCCCCCACCCCACCCTCGAACCATTCCAGTTCGAGCCAATCCCCAACCCACCCTAGAACCAACTACCCGTATTCGTTCTCTCTCTGCTCGTATTTCTCTGCTCGTCTTCGTTCTGCTTGCGTTCGTTCTCGGGGTGGGGGCGGGGTGGGGTGGGGGGAAGCTGCCTGACTGGTTGCTCCAAATTTCCAACCCCAGAAGGGGGTCCGGAAGTTTCCCCACCCCACCCTCGAACCACTCAAGATGAGAAAGACTGAGAAGGGGCTACCGCGTTGCCCGGCCTGCAAAGGCTGCATCTTGATCTGGCCCAGACCCAGGTTTTCAAGCCGAGAATGAGGGTCTGGGCCAGAAGGGGGGGTGGGGGAGGGGGGTGGCGGGGGGGGGGGTGGGGGGGGGGGTGGGGGTCGCGTGGGGGGGGGGGTGGGGGGTGGCAAAACGTGGGGGGGGGGGTGGGGGGAGGTGGTGGGGGGGTGGGGGGGCGGGAGGGGGCGGGGGGTGGGGGGTGGGGGGAGGGGGGGGGTGGGGGGGGGGGGGGGGGGGGGTGGGGGGGGGGGTGGGGGGGGGGGGGGGGGGGGTCTGGGGGTGGGGGCGGGGGGGTGGGGGGGGGGGGGTGTGGGGGGGGGGGGAAAAGCCGTGGCCATTGGCAAAAAAGCCGTGGCCATTGGCAAAAAAAGCCGTGGCCACTTGGCAAAAAAGCCGTGGCCATTGGCAGAAAAGCCGTGGCCATTGGCAAAAAAGCCGTGGCCATTGGCAAAAAAGCCGTGGCCATTGGCAAATGCCACTTGCAATGGCCACGGCTTTTTTGCCAATGGCCACGTTCCCCATTAAGGTTGGGCCCCAACCTTAATGGGGAACGTGGCCATTGGCAAAAAAGCCGTGGCCATTGGCAAAAAGCCCGAAAAGTTGCCAATGGCCACGGCTTTTTTGCCAATGGCCACGTTCCCCATTAAGGTTGGGGGGCATTTTGTGCGAATTGGGTTTGAAAAACCCATTTTGGCGACCAACCTTAATGACATTGGTGGCCATTGGCAAAAAAGCCGTGGCCATTGGCAACTTTCCCGTGGCCATTGGCGAATTTGCCAATGGCCACGGCTTTTTTGCCAATGGCCACGGCTTTTTTGCCAATGGCCACGGCTTTTTTGCCAATGGCCACGGTTTTTTTGCCAATGGCCACGTTCCCCATTAAGGTTTAAATTATTATATGAAAGAGAGGGTTTATTATATGAAAGAGAGGGTTTAGGGTTTAGGGTTAGACTTTAGGGTTTAGGGTACCCTAGACCCTGATTTACAGCAGCAACCTCCCACACAACAAGTTGCTTCACTGGGCCAGCTGGCCAAGACGTTGACCAGGTGTCACCCCAGCCATCGCGCGAGTAGCCTTGGAGAGCGGCTGCTTTGAAACGACCTTGACACCCCAAACCCCAAAACCTAAACCTTAAACTCCAAACTATAAAGTTTGTAGAGCTGCGAAGCAAGAAATGTGCTTCCACAGCGCTTGAGACATGCGCGATTGCCCTCTTGGTAAACCCCGGAACCAATAACCCTTTGCATGGGGAATATTCTTTGAATTGTGATTGGGATCCTAACATACCCTAAACCCTTTTGACCCCACCCTAAACCCTAAACCCTACACCCTGATTTATAGGAAGATTCCGCAATGAACGGGCTTCTGGGGTGTCAGAAGCCTGATCTCACTAAGCTCCACACCCTGAAAACCCTAAGAGTAACCTAGGAATAAAAAGGGTGCCCTTTTTGGTTTTAAGGGGATTCTAAGGGAACCACTAAAAAAAGGAAATAAGGGCCTACCCCCCGTCCTAGGCTATTTCCATGCCCGGTTTAAGGGCTTATAGGGTATCATAGACGAGGATGGCCCTTCAAACCCTAGGAAATTATATTCTAGACATGACCTTCTTGAACCCGATAAGGAATTGGCGATGAGGTCTCACAATCCCCACAATCAACTCTACAAAGGGCCTTGCTAAGGGGCTGTCGGGTATACTTAGTTGCTGAACACATAAGCCCCCCCCCCCCCCCCCCCCCCCAACAAAAGAGTGCACTTTCAGTGCTAGTGCTGTAGGGAACTATAGAATCCCAAACAGTGCAAAGCGTACTTATTCAGCTACTAAGTAAAGGGCCGTTTAATAGCCCCTCAACCGTGCACCCTAAGCCCTAATCCCCAAACCCTAAACCCCAAACCCTAAACCCCAAACCCTAAACCCTAAACCCTAAACCCTAAACCCTAAACCCTAAACCCTAAACCTGGAAGCGCCCCTGAAGTGCTTGAGTCGCCGACCATCCCAGGCACGCGAGCCCCACCAGTCGCTCTGGGCCTCGGCCTGGTCCACACCAACTTTGGCTAACCCTAAACCCTAAACCCTAAACCCTAAACCCTAAACCCTAAACCCTAAACCCTAAACCCTAAACCCTAAACCCTAAACCCTAAACCCGGTGTGTGAAGAGGTTTGAGGAAGACTGAAAGCTCATGGGCCGTGAGGTGACACGTGTAGCACTGGATTGAAGAGAAGATCGTTCTGACTAAGCCCTAAACCCTAAACCCTAAGCCCTAAACCCTAAACCCTAAAAACCCATGAACCTTCAAGGAGGGCGCCTAGCTTCCATGTACCGTTGCGGCGTCTGCCACGGAGGAACAACTTCTTGCAGACTCCAGATGTTTAACTTGGGTTTAGGGTTTAGGGCTTAGGGCTTAGGGTTTAGGGTTTAGGGTTTAGGGTTTAGGGTTTGGGGTTTGGGGTTTGGGGTTTGGGGTTTGGGGTTTGGGGTTTGGGGTTTGGGGTTTGGGGTTTGGGGTTTGGGGTTTGGGGCGTGGGGTTTAGAGTCCAGGGCTTTGCCTGGTACACGTCTCGATTCGGCGTAGGGTTTGGGATTTAGGGCTTAGGGAGTTTAGGGTTGCTTAGGGTTTAGGGTTTGGGGTTTAGGGTTTAGGGTTTAGGGTTTAGGGTTTAGGGTTTAGGGTTTAGGGTTTAGGGTTTAGGGTTTAGGGTCTTCACAAGAATGCTGGCCATGCTTTCGAGTAGAAGTTTTTCCGGCGCCCACAGCTGAATGACCCCAAGCCCCAGCCGGAAGCCCGACAGGATATCCGCAATTCGCCCCAAACCCTAAACCCTAAACCCTAAACCCTAAACCCCTAAACCCTAAACCCCTAAGCCGCTCCCATGGGGCCTGGTAGTGGTACGCTGGCGAGGGCCAGGCGCCAGATGGCAAGGATGAAGCGTTTGGCTGGTTCTCTTCCTCGGGCTCCTGTCTTCGGTTTGGGGCTTTGGGGCTTTAGGGTTTCCGCTTCTCGGGTTTGGGGTTTGGGGCTTTAGGGTTTGGGGTTTAGGGTTTGGGGCTTCAGGGTTTGGGGCTTTTGGGCTTGGGCCTTTAGGGTTTGGGGTTTGGGGTTTAGGGCTTGGGGCTTTAGGGTTTGGGGTTTGGGGTTCAGGGTTTTCGGGTTTACAGGGCTCAGGGTTTAATCGCTCATGCTGGGACAAGCCAGGAGAGGCGTCAGGGCAAGGTTTTCGGCTTGAGGACGGCACACATGCAACCTCTCAGATTCTCAGGAGTCACAATTCTCCTATTCACCCACGTCACCATGAGTAAGCACACGCGAATCAAGAAAAGATATCTGAGTGGACGTCAAGATACCAAACAGCAAATGCGTTGATACTAAGCCTTAAACCCGAAACCCGAAACCCTAAACCCTAAACCCTAAACCCTAAGGGGAAGGGGGGGGAGAGGGGCGAGGGCAGAGTACGACCCAACACCTGGCCTAGGGAAACCTGTTTGGGCCGAGGAAGAGGAGTCAACTGCTTAAACCCTAAACCCTAAACCCTAAACCCTAAACCCTAAACCCTAAACCCTAAACCCCCTCTGCTTTTGCACAGCTGGCTCCTGGTGCTCGACCACCTCGGGCTCGCGCCAGCGGACCTCAAAGCTGGTAGACACAATAGGGTTTAGGGTTTAGGGTTTAGGGTTTAGGGTTTAGGGTTTGGAAGGATTGGGGTTTAGGGTTTAGGGTCTCGGGTCTAGTGTCCAAGGTCTAGGTTTTCCGGATTAGGGTTTAGGGTTTAGGGGTCTAGGGTTTCGGGTGTATGCTAGGCGTTATCGGGTTTGGGAGGTTCGGGGTTTGGGCGGGTTGAAAAGCGGTCCGCGGTTGAGAAAAAATTAGGGTTTCGGGGTTGGGGCATTGGTGTTTACAAAAATGGGGGGGTTTTCGGGTTTCGGGCTGAGGATTTAGGGGTTTTGGGGGTCCGAGGATGGTGGCGGGCTTTAAGATTTGGAGTTTGGGGGTTTAGGGTTTAGGGTTCAGGGTTTAAGGCATCCACAAACTCATCTGCCCCACCAGAACACGGAGAACCTCCACCTCTACCTCTACCAGGCTATGGATGCAAGCATAATGAAACGGCAGGAAGTTCGACTTGGCACTGCTGGGATGTTCCCCCTCATAGGGTTTAGGGTTTGGGGTTTGGGGTTGGGATGTTCCCTCTTCTACAAACAGTCCTTAATAGGGATGATCAGAGGGGGTACTGAAAACCCCAATTAAGGACTGTTAGTATAAGGGGGCAACATCCCAAGCATTCAGGTTAACCTCATCACATGCAGACTGCCGAAGGGTCGGACGACAGAAAGCAGCAATCTATACATGAAAAGCGGGATTTGGGGTTTAGGGTGCACCGGGCTTTAAGGTTCTCGGAGCAAAAATTGTGTCGGAGACCAGCGCAGATCAACACCACAGCCTCCACAACCCTCCTTTTTTTAAGACTAGAGCAAGCCTTAATCCACCGCTTTGCACTGCACGTGCCCTCCTCACTGGCAGAGTTTGAGGTTGAAGTGGGTTGGTTGTTTCTTGCTCTCAGGTTTCCTTCTTCGGATGGTTTTTAAAAAACCCTCCGAAAATCATTCTCAGAATATGACCCTCTTGAACCCAAAAAGGGACAAATGTGTAATATCCCTACAGACCCTACCTAGGATAGGCACTGAAGATAGATGTAGGGGACCTTTTACGCAGGTGACTCTCTCTGGTCGGCGGGGCCCTACGCCGCTGTGCCCCGCACGATTCTCACACGACCTTTCCTTCCTTGTAGTGGCCTAAACCCCTCAATGTCTTGGATGAGCACGTGCCGGGCATCCCAGGGCGAGGATGTACCAGCCGATCCTTCCCGAATTTCGTTGGGAGAGAGTTTGGAGTTTAGGGTGTAGGGCCTAGGGTAGGGCGTTTAATGGCTACGGTCTTCTTGCGGAAAATGTATGCTCTAATTTATCCGTAGAGTGTGGGCCGAAACGGTTTCGGTTTGGGTTTGGATCTTTTGACAGAACTTCAAAAAGAAACTTCAAACTCCACCCCCTCCCCCGTAAAAGCCCTAAACCTTCAACTCCCCTTAAAGCCCCCCCAACACTTGCCACAAATACCCTCCCCAGGCCCGGGAGCCACAATGAACCCGAAACCCTAAACCCCAAACCCTAAACCCTAAACCCCGAAACCCTAAACCCTAAACCCCAAACCCTAAACCCCAAACCCTACACCCTAAACAAACCAAGCCCCAAAACGGGCTGTGGTGGCCCTGCGAGCCTTTGAGGCAAGGCACCAAAGGCCGGCCGAGCCTTTCTTCCACAGCTACCGTTTAGGGTTTAGGGTTCAAGGGTTAAGGGTTTAGGGTGTAGGGTTTAGGGTTTTAGGGCCTGGGGTTAAGGGTTAAGGGTGTAGGGTTTAGGTAGGGTTAAGGGTTAAGGGTTAAGGGTTAAGGGTTTAGGGCTTCGGGTGTTCAAGATTCGGGGAGGGACCTGAGGGGGGGGGGGGGGGGCGATTCAACAGGAGCGAAACATGTGCTAAGCCAAGGCAAAACTTAGGGGTCGACATGTTTCTGCCCACCCTTGCACACCAAAAAACTCCCGAGGATTGATGGGCCATGTGCTAATCGAAGTGCGCAGCCCATAGCTCTTGATAAACCCGATGATTGGGGCACACATACAACCCCTGCCTATAACCCTAAACCCTAAACCCTAAACCTACTACACATGAAGCCTCAAACTAAGTTCCCCAGCAATTAACAGAGGAACTCATTCCTATAAGTTTCAGGCTTGGGGCCTTGGAACAACAAGGTGCGCTTTTGTTGTCTAAAGGGGCCCAAGAGTCAAAAACCAACACTAGCCCAACACCCTAAACCCTACTAAGCCCTAAACCCATACCCCGAAACCCTGGTCGGACTGCCGGGGCGCTTTGGAGGGTTTAGGGTTTAGGGTTTACGGTTTAAGGGCAGATATGTAGATCAACTTCAAGGTGAGTGCAGCTTAGGGTTTAGGGTTGAGGGCGTAGGGTTCGACTCTTCAAGCAAAAACGAACATAGGCCTGTCGGTCCCACACCCACACCCCAACAGCGGGAGGCAACCCTACAACCAGCTAGAATGTCACCTCAGAAGGATAAGGGTTTCTTTGCCATGGGCCTGGCAGACTGGTGCTTGGGGTTTCGTGTTTCGGGTTATTAAGCCCTAAACCCTAAACCCTAAACCCTAAACCCTAAACCGTTGTAAGGCTCAGAAAGCATTGTGTGTTGCCTGGCACGGCGGTCAATGCGGTGCGCAAGGTTCTCAGGCACCTGACCGCAATCTTCGGCTCAGGGCTTAATCAGGGCATTAGGGGGGGTTTCGGGTTTAGGGTTCAGAGCTTAAGCCCCTATGAGTTTGAGTTTTACCAGTTCATGGTTGGGATCGCACTAAAATATAAATGTCTAGTCTATTCCTTATTGGGTTTAAGTACCCTTAAGAATGTAAAAAATGCTACCCAACTTAGGGTGTCTGGTGCACCATGTGTCGCGCAGGCATGCTGAGGCTGAGAAAGATGTTGAAGGGCAGCCGGCTTTGTTCCAAATAAACCCAAACAACACAACCTGGAAGCCTCAACCCTCAACCCACAACCCGGATACCAAAACTCTCAACACCCGCAAACCATCTCCAACCCCATAAAGCCCAGGCCTCGTTACGACCCCTAAACCCCTAAACCCCTAACTCCCTGAATTCCTAAACCCTAAACCCTTTTGAACCTGGAAGCTGCTTCATGCCAGACCCTAAACCCTAAACCCTAAACCCTTTTTACGGCTACCCTAAACCCTAAACCCTAAACCCGAAAAAGTAAAACCCTAAACCCTAACCCTAAACCCTAAACCCCCCAAATCTTCAAGGTTGGCCCTGCCTGAAGTGCCGGCTGGAGCTCCAGCGGCTGCGCGCCCAGGGGGCCGGTTATCGGGCACTTCCTGAGCTGGGTGTAGGCTTTAGGGTTTAGGGCTTAGGGTTTAGTTTAGGGTTTAGGGTTTAGGGTTGAGGGTTTCGGGTTTAGAGTTTAGGGTTTAGGGTTGAGGGTTTTGGGTTTAGAGTTTAGGGTTTAGGGTTTTTTTCCCACCCGACTAGCGGGCCAGCAGCAATGCGGGGTCCGCGTTACGGCAACTGGAGAATCTTCCCGGCTACACGCCAAGGTAGGACATGGTGGGGCATATGCGAAGGGAGGGGGGGATCTCAGCACGAAGAAGCCAACACCAGGAAAGACCCTTAAGCCAACCTAAACCAAACAACAACGACAGGGCCGAAGCACGGCAGTCATCCCCCCTCCCAGACTCCACTACATCAGCATCCGGCTAACGGCCTGCTGCCTGTGCCAAAGGCTGGATTTGTACAGAAAGAGCCTGACTCACCTCTTGCCTGGTTTCCTCGTGGGAGGTGGGGTATACAGGGTTATGTATACATCTAGAAAACCAAGGAGAGGAAACATCTTAGGTCGGGCCTTCAGGCAGTGCAGGACATGGCGTGCCCTCAAGCACTCTTACGGGTCGCAGCCTGGTTCTGGTGCATGGGCTTAGTAGGGTAGTGCTCCAACCAGGTGCAAAAAGCGGGTCGCAGGCAAGCTCACACAGAACCAGGCTGTTTCTTCAAAGGCTTCAAACACTACGTGCCAGCTCAATCGCATGAGTGAGCAGTTTTGTACAGAAAGGTCAGGGTTCCCTCAGTTCGTTCCCCGGTGTTTCACACACAGACTGGGAACACAACCATCACCGTGTCCTTCCACTGATTAGTGGCCCCGAACATGGCGTTGTAAGTGACTCCTGTCCCGAGCCCCTTTCCATCCTAGACCAAGGAGATATGTGCACGCCTGTGGCCCCTGACTTGGCAGATGGCAGTCCAGGCTTTCGAAAGGGGCCCAGGATCACACTGGTCTCTCGGACATGGGTATGACAGGCCCCTCTCATTCTGCCCGAAACAAGGAGTTAGACTATACGTGCACGCCTCTGGCCCCTGACATCGTGACGGCTAGGGCAGGAGTGGGGCCTGTGGATGTGGGCACCCTTGTTGCAAGTTCCACCGCAAGGTCGCAGATGACATCACTCAGGACACGCTCGACATCGCTGCCCCGTCGCACGCCGGATGTCTGCAGCCCAGTCGCCACGTGCCAGTGCTACCTGTTGGCCATGTACCTCGCAAACTTCCAGCAATGCCCGGCGGCGCACACCGCCTTCGTCGTTGGCCGCCAGCATCCCCAGCAAAGAATCCTCCATCTGCCAGGCAAGAAACAAGGCAGGCCAGGCAAAGCTTGAGCCAAAAATTGCTAGGGTTTAGGGTTTAGGGTTTAGGGCTTAGGGTTTAGGGTTTAGGGTTTAGGGTTCAGGGTTCAGGGTTCAGGGTTCAGGGTTTAGGGTTTAGGGCTTGCAGTAATGTAGAAAATTGGGATTCCTAATCTCAACTATTGCATCTGGCCTGCCAGGAAAGCTACTCCCGTAAACACAGTTAAAACATTCTTGACGCCAGTGGGAAGAAAGCTTTATCAATTAGCACCAAGCACTGGAGACCCCTTAATCATTTAAACTCTTCACACGTCTGCGCCTTCAGTTTTTCGGTACTCCTTCAAAACCTACACAGACTTGGATGACTGCCAGCACTGCCTCCTCCGCTGCTATCATATCCAAGGTCATCAGAGTTCCGGAGCGCAAGTCTGTCAGCTCTATCATTCCACGAAATCTTATCCTGCGTAACTCTCTCGGGCAGCAAACTCAAAGCCTGACAAGCTTGCGAAGCCCAGCTGAGCATGTGATTCCAGGGCTGTCCCGCCGCCAGGGCTTGCCCTTCGCGAGAAGCCGCATAGAGCGAAGCAAGCTCCAGAGACCCAGTGCGCCTGCGAACAGTGTCCTACGTACGTCCACGTACGCTTGACGATCGCATAGACCCACTGCCTTCGAGGATTTGATCTTCGTAACTGTTGCGCTATTTGTCTTCGCTGCCTATTCAAGGCAACTGCCCTCGCATAGGACAAGGTGTGGTGAACATGTGTCAGCAGAGGACTACCATGGTGGCTTGGAGCTTCTTGACAGGTTGCAAAACAGACTGCAGTGGCCCAAACACAGGGGCCAGGAAACTAAAGCTTCAGCATGACTGAGCCAATCGCAGGCCTCGTTTAAAGCCGAAATCTATCTGCTGCATTTTGCTGTTTTACTGCTTTGAAAAATATCAACACAGCGGACACAGAGCGGCTTATTTTAACAAAAAAACTTTCGCACCGACGCTCGCCCACTCACATAAGCTAAGAGATTTTGTTTACTTGTAAAAACCCTTTGTTTTGATATGCATGTGACATTTCAAGTGCACAAAGTAGTAGCAGAGAGTTTTTCTGGACGCGCTTATGTGTTCCCATATGCTGTGTCATTCCCATTCACCCCGAAAAAGTTTCACGATTTCTATTCGTAATGAAGCTTCATTGATTGGATCTTCAATCATAAAACCACACCCTAAGAAATCCTCATCTGGGCTTGGTTTGTGATTAGACAAAATTAGTTTTTCGTAGACTCTTGTATTAAAAAAGCCGCACCCTTGTGGGGCGTGGTCGTAACAGAATCTCATAAGAACTTATATGAAGAGGTTAAACCTTAACCACGAATCCAAGCACATAGCGAAACAGAAGTGCCGCGTGCCTTGTTGCACTCCTATGGTCTTCCCTTGCTGCCACTCCTCCCCTTTCCTGGAGAAGAACAAAGCCAGATGCACGGCAATCTTCAGGAGACTCTCTGCTTCAGCCGTATTGGGCCAGGAAGCTCGCTACCCGAGATTGGGAAATAGCGTCGAAGGCAGCCTGCAAGTCACAACTCACCCATATGAATGTTGCCTGCTTTCCGTTGAAATTCTGGCCTGCGCACAAGCCATCGACGAATTCCCCGAAGTTGCCAACAGGTTTATGGGCCGGAAGCCTTTGCCTTCAAATACCTTGTGGCCTTTGGGAAGTAAGCAAACGTACGCCTTGAAGAAGTCTTTGGGCAGTTCGTGTGAAGAAAGGAGACCATTGACGTGAGATGTTAGCATCGTCTGGCCCTCGTCTACAGCCCAAACTGCTAGTAAGAACTCGTTGCTCATACCTGACATCCCAGAAACCCTTCCCCGCTTTAGGCATCCAAGGGCACTCTGCACCTCCGCAAAAGAGAAAGGTTCCCCAGGACAGCGAGCGGCGAGACCAGCAAGCTGGCTCAAGGTCTCCTTTAAGGAATCCTTTTCCTCAGAGGAGGGCCCCCTGCCAAAGAGGTCTGCATAGTGTGAGCGTAGGCGGTCAATAGGTTTTGCCTTGCGCCGCGCCGCCACAATGACAACCCCTCGGGCCGAGCAAGGCCTGGCGGTGGTCTTGCCTCCTTCAGCTTCCTGACCTGTCTTCAGAGTTTTTGGACTCGGACTCCTTCGTGGACTCCTTCGTCTCTTTCGTCAACGTCTTCGACGTGGAGGGGAAGAGGAAGTCAGCGGCGCTGCAGACTTTCGAGTCCTTCGGCGCCGATGTCGCGGTGTCCATGGCCGGCAATGGGGACGCTCAAAGGACAGCGAGCGGAATTCTTGAGCCGTAGCCAACCCTAAACCCTAAACCCGAAAACCCAAGGGCTTTCGGGCTGAGTGTTCCGGGGTTTTCCAGCCTTGGGTTTCGGGCCGAAGAGAGTCATTGGATCTCCTTTGGCGCAGGACATCCTCATCATCGCCGGGCATGAATCCAGCTACCCGCAACCCTCCCCCTCCCCAGCCCACCACCCCACCCACCAAAAACTTGGGGATTCTGACATGAGCATCGCAGGGTTTAGGGTATATAGGGTTTCGGGTTCCGATGTTTCGGGCATTTGGCCTTGCAGGCTTAGGGGGACCCTCAAGCAAGCGCCTTTGAAAAAGAGTTTAAGCCGGTTTGGGGTTTAGGGTTGATTAAGACAATCCAAGGATGACCAGACACAGATTTGCGCACCCCACATCGGGCTTTGACCACAGCAAACGCCAGAGCTGTACAATCCCAGTGGCAGAACCCACTCGCTGAGGGTGACGGCGGGTACGCTGTCAGGAAAACGCAGCCTTAGTGAGGTGGCGACCATGCAGGCTTTGACCAGCAATGTTCAGAATCAATATTACGGGTAATGCTTTGGGATCTTCCCCCGTTATACTAACAGTCCTGAATAGGGATTCTAGTCGGGGGTACTATAATCCGTATTAAGGGGGAACATCCCAATTTATGACCATTACTACTACGCAATAATAATGGCTTATACTTGGTTCAAAATGGTTTAGAATGACTGACAAACCCATGAACTGGCGGTGAAGGCTGGCATTCTCAAGCGACGGCTTTACTGAATGTTCACAAGTGGGCTCTGTAAAGGAAGAGCACAGAAGTGCCGCGAAAGGCATTCCCACGTCAGCTCTCTGCCGTTTCATTGCTCAATACATAGCAGCACGATGACCTAAAGGCTAAACCCTAAACCCTAAACCCTCAACCCTACACTCCTTCTCCCGCGTTCAGCCTCTCGGGCGCGAACCCCACTTAGTACTAGAATCACCCTTAAAACCCTAAGTTGTGGCAACCCAGGGATGGGCTATATTATATGGGCCATTACCAGAATCAACTCTATAAAGAGCCGGTTATCACAGCCTAGGATGGCCCCTAAAAACCCTCTGAAAAAATCTTGGGTTTAGGGTTTAGGGTTTAGGGTTTAGGGGTTAGGGCCCTCGTGAGCCCAAGAAGGGAAATCCGCAATATCCCAACGGCCAATCTGGTTAAGCCTGGCTTTGCCTGTGACTCCGAGACCCTACAAATTCGTAGGTTATAACTCCCTAAACAAAGGGCATAACCCCGCCCAAAAATGTGTTGGTTTCTGGAGTCTGGGGCAAAATCTTATAAGCTTTACCTTAAACCCTAAGCCGCTATAACCGCTATAACCCTAAACCCTAAACGCTTGAACCGAACCCTAAGCCACACTATGAGCACCCAGCGCAAGGTCAGACTGACGCATCTCTCGTCCATCGTGGTTCTGGGCCCGCCACACATAGGCATCTAGCACCGCCTCCTGCATGGAAGGGTTTAGGGTTTAGGGCTTAGGGCTTAGGGCTTCGCGTTTGGGGTGTAGGGTGTAGGGTTTAGGGCGCAGAGTATACTTGAGGGGCTATGGACGATTATGCACAGCAATGGCAGTTCTATCCCAAGGTAAGGTACACAGAGTTACTCACCTTCTGGAGCTGAAAGCAGGACCTAAGATTCGAAGGGGCGAGCGGTTATACAGGTTTTTCGGGTTTTAGCCAGGATGGTTTAGTACTTGGGTGGAGGTCTGGGGGGGGGGGGAGGGGGGGGCAATCTTGTTTTTGCCACAGTTGCTTAAGAAATCGACCAGCCGGCGGTGCGACTTGCTAGGCAACTTATAAGCCCTTTAGGGTTTAGGGTTCAGGGCTCAGGGGTTCAGGGTTTAGGGTTTAGGGCTAAGCCCTCAAACGAGGCCCGCCGCTCCTCTCAGCACTGGTGGCAAGAAAGGAAGCATGCCCTAGAGCCGCCCATGCAAGATAGTAACGCTAGCAAAAACAAATTAAAAGCTCGAGTAGCAATCATAAGAATGCTGATTACTACTACTCTTCTGCTGATTGGCGTGAAGCTCACAAGCCCAATGATCCTCCAAGTACGACATGATCAAAGACATCAGATTACGACCAACCAGTACTAATTGCCCAAGAAACCCCCCCCCAAAAAAAAAAAAAAAAAAAAAACTACCTATATATATATATATATATATATATATATGGTCACCCCCCCCCTACGACAGACCCCGGAATTGTATTTCCAGTCTGTCCAGGAAGGGGGTGGAAGACCAACACTCCAAAATTCCTCGAGTTTCCAAAAATCCCAAATTCCAAAAATTCCAACCCAAGTTTCGGATTTTTGGAAACTCGAGCGGGAGCCTCAAAATCCAAAATTCGAGCTCCCGCTCGACTTTCCAAAAATCCAAAAATCCAAAAAGTCCAACCCAAGTTTCGGTTTTTTGGAAACTCGAGGAATTTTGGGTTTTTGGATTTTGAGGCTCCCGCTCGAGTTTCCAAAAATCCGAAACTTGGGTTGGAATTTTTGGATTTTGGGATTTTTGGAAACTGGAGGAATTTTGGGTCTTTGGATTTTGAGGCTCCCGCTCGAGTTTCCAAAAACCCAAACCTTGGGGTGGATTTTTTGGATTTTTGGATTTTTGGAAACTCGAGAAATTTTGGGTTTTTGGATTTTGAGGCTCCCGCTCGAGTTTCCAAAAATCCGAAACTTGGGTTGGAATTTTTGGATTTTGGGATTTTTGGAAACTCGAGGAATTTTGGGCTTTTGGATTTTGAGGCTCCCGCTCGTGTTTCCAAAAATCCGAAACTTGGGTTGGAGTTTTTGGATTTTTGGATTTTTGGAAACTCGAGGAATTTTGGGTTTTTGGATTTTGAGGCTCCCGCTCGAGTTTCCAAAAATCCGAAACTTGGGTTGGACTTTTGGATTTTGGAATTTTGGAAACTCGAGCGGGAGCTCGAATTTTGGATTTTGAGGCTCCCGCTCGAGTTTCCAAAAATCCGAAACTTGGGTTGGGTTTCTTGGATTTTGGGAATTTTGGAAACTGGAGTTGTGGTAAGATTTTTTCAGGGGTTCTACACGGTTTAGGGTTTAGGGTTTAGTGTTTGGGGTTTAGGGTTTCAGATTCCTTCTCATGTTAACAGGACTCCTATGAATTATAACCGGTTCTTTTCAATTCGTTAAGGGTTCCTAGTCATTTCAATAGGCTTCCTATTTACTTTTATTGGTTCCGAAATTTTTGATAGCATTCCTATGAATTCAATGGAGGATTCCTATTTATTTTCATAGGACTCCAATAAAGTTTCATAGGGTTCCTAATTCTTCTAATAAGGCTCCTACTAATGCAATAAGATTCCTATCAATTTTAGGGTTCTTATTCATGTTAATGGCATTCGTATTAATGTTAATAGAGGTCTCATTCGTTTGAAAGGAATTCGTTTGAAAGGAATTCCTATTGGTTTAGGCTCATATTCATTTAGTCGGGGTCCTATTAATTCTTGTTTTTGCGAATCTTAATTTTCATAGGAGTCCTATTAGTTCCTATTAATCTTCACCACGTTCTTTTGATTTGTTAAGGGTTCCTATTCATTTTAATAGGCTTCCTTTTAGCTTATCCGATAAATTTCGGTAGGATTCCGAAAGATTCCTACTTCTTTTCATATGATTCCAATAAAGTTTCATATGGTTCCTAATTATTTTGATAAAGCTCCTACTAATGCAATAAGACTCATATCAATTTCAGAGCTCTTACTCATGTTCATTGGATTCGTACTAATTTTAATAGGGATCTCCTTCATTTGAAAGGGATTCCTATTGGTTTAGGCTCCTATTAATTTTAGTAGGTTTCCTTTTAGTTAAGGGTTCACATTTTTTATAGGAGTCCCATTGGTTCCTATTTATTTTAGTAGGGGTCCTCTTCAGTTTATAAGGATTCCTATCAATTATAATAGGGTTCTCATTAACTTTAATCGGGTTCCTATTCATGTTAATGGCTTCCTGTTGTTTTTTGTACAGTTCCGATTAATTTTAATAGATGGATTTAAGTAGAGGCTTCCTATTTGCGTTTGTAAGATTCCAATAAATTTTCATAGTTTGCCTGTTTTTTAATAGGGCTCTTACAAATGTAATATGATTCCTATCAACTTTAAATAGGGTTCTGTCATTTGAATAGGGTTTCCGTTGAATTTGATCGTTTTAAGGGTTCTCATTCATTTTAAAGGGTTTCTTCTTCATTTAATCAGATTCCTATGAAAACAAAATGAATCCTATGCACCCCACTGTGTGCAGCTATGCTGTCCGTCGCGCCCTCAGCCTTTTTTCGCTTCCGGGGTCTGTCGAAGGGGGGGGGGGGGTGAGCATATATATATATATATATGCTCGCCCCCCCCCCCCCCCCCATGATCCACACATTTGGCCTCGGGAAGGCTGTGGATGTGGGGTTTTGGGAGGGGGGGGACTCCAGACTCCAGATTTCCAGAAAAAATCCGGAGTACCCCCGGACTCCAGACTCCAGATTTCCAGAAAAATCTGGAGTACCCGGGTGCCGGACTCCAGACTCCAGATTTCCAGAAAAAAATCTGGAGTACCCCCAGACTCCAGACTCCAGATTTCCAGAAAAAATCTGGAGTACCTCCAGACTCCAGACTCCAGATTTCCAGAAAAAATCTGGAGTACAGGGACCCTGGACTCCAGATTCTGGAGTCTGTAATCTGGAGTCTGGGGCCGCGGGTACTCCAGATTTTTCTGGAAATCTGGAGTCTGGAGTCTGGGGCTCCGGGTACTCCAGAATTTTTTCTGGAAATCTGGAGTCTGGAGTGCGGGGCCCCGGTACTCCAGATTTTTTCTGGAAATCTGGAGTCTGGAGTCCGCAGCCCCGGGTACTCCAGATTTTTTCTTGAAATCTAGTGTTTAGGGTTTAGTGTGTAGGTTTCAGGGTTTCGTGTCTTGTGTTTAGGGTTGAGTGTTAAGTTTAGGGTTTAGGGTTTAGGGTCCAGCGGCTCGGCTAAAACCCAAATAAAACCCTAAACTCTGAAATCCAAACAGTAAGCATCTGAAACCCCGACGGGTTTTTGGTTTCAGGTTTAGCTTTAGAAGGGCTCGAGGTTCCGGCTTTGGGGTTTACTGTTTAGGGTCTAGGGTTTAGTGTTCAGGGTTTAGAGTCTAATGTTTAGGGTTTAGGTTGAAAGGATTAAGGTTTAGTTTTTGGGTTATGTGCTTAAGTGTTTTGGGTTTCGTGCTAAGTGTTTGGGGTTTGTGCTAAGGGCTTAGTGTTAAGTTTTTAGGGTTAGTGTTTAGGGTTTAGTGTCAAGGGTTTCTGGTTTGGCTTTTAGGTTAAGGGTTTTAAAGATTTTTACAAACTTCAAAGATCTGGGGAAGGCACCGGGGCTTCCCCAGACCATTGACAACTTGAAAAATCCTTCTGTTTAGGGTTTAGGGTGTAGTTTTCAGGGTTTAGTGTAGGGTTCAGTGTGTAATGTTTAGGGTTTAGTTTTTAGGGTGTAGTGTTTAAGTGTTTAGGGTTTAGTGTTTAGTAAGGGTTTAGTGATTAAGTGCTTAGGGTTTCGTGTTCAGTGTTTGGGGTTCATGCTAAGGGCTTAGTGTTAAGCGATTAGGGTGGGTGTTTAGGGTCTAGTGCTGAGTGTTTAGGGTTCAGTGAGGGTTTCGTTTCTTTGGGTTACGGTTTTTAAGGATGTTTACTAGTGTTCAGGGTTTAGTGTGTAATGTTTAGGGTTTAGTGTTTAGGGTTTCCTGTTAAGTGTTTGGGGTTTGTGCTAAGGGCTTAGTGTTAAGTTTTTAGGGTTAGTGTTTAGGGTCTGGTGCTGAGTGTTTAGGATTTAGTAGCGCTTAAGTGTTTAGGGTTTCGTGTCAAGTGTTTCGGGTTCGTGGGCTTAGTGTTAAGTTTTTAGGGTTAGTGTTTAGGGTCTAGTGCTGAGTGTTTAGGGTTTAGTGTTAAGGGTTTCGAGTTTGTTTTTTTGGACTAAAGGTTTTAAGGATGTTTTACTAGTGTTCAGGGTTTGTGTGTAGGGTTTAGTCTAATGTTTAGGGTCTAGGTTTTAGGGTGTAGTGTTTAAGTGTTTCGGGTTTAGTGTTTAGGGTCTAGTGCTTAAGTGTTTAGGGTTTCATGTTAAGTGTTTGGGGTTTGTGCTGAGGGCTTAGTGTTAAGTTTTTGGGTCAGTGTTTAGGGTCTGGTGCTGAGTGTTTAGGGTTTAGTGTTAAGGGTTTCGGGTTTGGTTTTTAGGGTTAAGGGGTTTAAGGGTTTTTACAAGTTTACATGATCTGGGGAAGGCACTGGGGCTTCCCCAGACCATCTAAACTTTTAAACTCCTGAAAATCTTATACAAATCTTTAAGCTTCTGT
Organism: Symbiodinium natans; assembly: GCA_905221605.1. NCBI lineage: Eukaryota > Dinophyceae > Suessiales > Symbiodiniaceae > Symbiodinium > Symbiodinium natans. The sequence goes on from CAJNDS010000181.1 coordinate 21,296, forward strand.
TCTAACATTCTCAGGATTATGAAGGTTTTAAGCCTTTTAAGCCTTTTAAAGTCCTCAAATTGATTACGTATTTAAGTGGCTGCCCTTTGCGGATTTTAGAGATTTTTGAAGTTGCCAATGGTCTGGAGAAGCCCCGGCGCCTTCCCCAGACCATATAGTTTTTTTACAAATCCGTAAAACCCTGAAATTCTTACAGTTGTAAATGGCGGTCCTTTTACGTTTTGAAGATTTTAGGATGTTCAATTCTAAAATCCGTAACTTGCTTAATTTTAAACGGCTGCCCGTTTTAAAGTTTAAGGAATTTTAGACTTTTAAGGGATAAACGTTTCGAGGTTTTTAAGGGCTTTAAAGCCTTTTAAGATCCTTTAAATCTTAAAAATTTTGAAAGGCTTTAAATACCTTAAAGCCCTTCAAATTTGAAAAGGGCTGCCCCTTTGAAGGATTTTTAAAATTTGAAATGGTCTGGGGAAGCCCGGTGCCTTCCACAGATCATCTAAATTTAAAAAACCCCTAAAGCCCTGAAAAACTTCTAAATGGCAACCCTTCTAAAATTTTATGGGGCCGCAAGACACAAGTTTCAGAAGCAAAATGCACATAAAAACACTAGTGTTTTTATAGAGGATAATATAATAGAGCTTTTTGTATTCCAGTGCAGTTTTTACTGCATTTTTTCCGAGGAAAAGGCAGAAAATCAGACAAAGACGAAGACAGGAAAACCATAGGTGTGGATCATGGGGGGGGGGGCTGTCCATATATATATATATATATATGTATATGTATGTATATATTAGGTTTTAAGGTTTAGGGTTTAGGGTTTAGGGTAGGGATTAATATCTTTATTCTATTGGGGTTCTTGAGGAAATAGTAGACCAATGTCCTCGGATTCGGCATCCAAAGAGGCCATCGCGTGCCATGTTTGGCGTCTCCGAACAAAACCCCCTGAGTTGGAGAATGTTCTTTGAAGTAGGGTTTAGGGTTTAGGGTTTAGGGTTTAGGGTTTAGGGTTTAGGGTTTAGGGTTTAGGGTTTAGGGTTTAGGGTTTAGGGTTTAGGGTTTAGGTCTTGGGATCCTACAAGGATTTAGTCTCTGGGTGTGTAGTGTAGGCTTACGATGCTGGCTAGGCCTGCTGCTCGGTCAAATGCTAGAAAAGTCGGAGTACACCATACCGCGAAGCCTGAGCCAAATTCGGTGTTTTTTTTTGGCCACCCCCCAAGCAGACTAAATCGTTTTGGGTTTTGGGGTTAGGGATTTAGGGCTTAGGGCTTACGGTATGGGGTCTAGGGTTTAGGGTTTTGAATCCCCAGTCATGGTCGGGGTACTGCACGGTTACAGGATGCCAAGGTTTGTAGCACGCTTCGTCGGTCCTTACGAGTGAAGGAGGCCTCATGGATTAGGGTTTAGGATCCCCAGGTCCAAAATCAAAAGCCCCCACAAGAGCTTCTACCTACTTTTCCTACGTGACGTCCTCTCGCCCGCATATACGACACACACAGACATGCAAACATATATGTGTGTGTGTGTGTGTATACATGTATGTATATATATATATATGTATATGTGTGTGTCCATGCATACAGAAGAATGTTTTTTGTATACATATTCTTATACATGCAGAAGTGTGGGTGTGTGCAAGTACAAAGACATCAGTATCTATCTATCTATATATATATATGTATGTGATTAGCAAAAAAATCTGTGACATCTACAGATACATATATATATATATACATATGTTTAGGGTTTGGGGTTTGCCTAAACCTTAAGCGCTACATCCTAAACCCTAGAAGGTCTGATGGGTTTAAGGGCTCCGGCAACTTGCTCTTCTTTTAAGCCTCCTTGGCCCCAGCCTCAGTCACGTGTTAAGAGGGTACCCAGTCACAGACCGTGCCGCCACACTGGGTGCCCGAAGCACTCTCTACTTAAGAATAATCAGCATGGGCCGCAAACCTCCCGGGGCTTCGCGTCTCAGCTTGAACGAAGAAGCTGTTTGGATCCGATGGATTCCAGGGGACTCAGCAATGAAGCGCAGCTCCTTGCGCGATATAAGCCTGCTGCGCTTCACAGTTTGAACCCCCCCTTCGTTTTGATCACGGGCTGAGGTTGCATGCCGCTGTTGAACCCCTTAACAAGAACTGCCTTTGAAACCCCAGAGCCCTTCAACCTCCTTCAACCCCGAAAACCTTACTTGTAGGCCCTAAATCATGCCTAAACCCTAAACCCTGAACCCTGAACCCTGAGCCCTAAACCCTAAACCCTAAACCCTAAACCCTAAACCCTAAACCCTAAACCCTAAACCCTAAACCCTAAACCCTAAACCCTAAACCCTAGCCCTAAACCCTAATCAGATCCCTGAGCCCAAAACCGCCATAGAACCCACCCGCGGGAGACTTACCGGCCCCGTCCTTCCGAATATAAATGCCTTGCGGGAGGCGTAGGGGACGGCTCCGCGGCCGCCACCGGTTCCCCAGCAGGAGTTTAGGGTTTAGGGTTTAGGGTTTAGGGTTTAGGGTTTAGGGTTTGGGGTTTAGAGTTTGGGGTTTAGCGTTTAGCGTTTAGGGTTTAGGGTTTAGGGGTGGAGTGTGCGTGGGCGATGTTGGGGTGCCCTCTCTGGTGCAAAGTCAAATTCCAGAGCCTCTTGGACTACTGAGAACTGGGAAAGCCGGTCTCCGAGTAGGAGGATGGGCTATTAGGCCTTAAAATCCCCCAGAATGAGCCCTACAAAGGGCCTTTTAAGGGATTATAGGGTATAACAATCCCCATAATGAGCCCTATAAAGGGCCTTTTAAGGGTTGTAGGGTATAATAGCCCATCCTTGTAGGAGATGATGCGCGGCGGAGGGGCCCCCTACGCCCCCGGCAAAGCTCAAACAGTTGATGGGCAGCGGCAGCACGTGAAGCGCCCTCTTGGCACATGCGAGAATCCTGAGACTGATCCCTAAACCCTAAACCCTAAACCCTAAACCCTAAACCCTAAACCCTAAACCCTAAACCCTAAACCCTAAACCCTAAACCCTAAACCCTATAACCCTAAACCCTCTGCACAACGATCCAGGCCTCCCGAGGTTTCCCCCCTAAACCCTAAGCCCTCATCCTTCTCGTCACTTTCCATAGTGACTTAGTCCTCGAAGCAAACCCAAGCCTCGAAACCCGAAAACCTGAACATGCTTGTAGGGTTTAGGGTTTAGGGTTTAGGGTTTAGGGTTTAGGGTTTAGGGTTTAGGGTTTAGGGTTTAGGGTTTAGGGTTTAGGGTTTAGGGTTTAGGGTACAGCACGAAATCACGGGCCTGTTCTTGAAAAGGCACCGCATCCTGCATAGGCGATCTGCAATTCGGATTCCCGACTCGAAGGTTCATGGGTAGTTAACCCTAAACCCTAAACCCTAAACCCTAAACCCCAAACCCTAAACCCTAAACCCTAAACCCGTTCTATGTACCCTCATTACGGGCAGCCTTTTGGAAGCTGGACCTGCTGACTGCCGGACACCCCACCTGCCTTGTTGAGTACCCGTAACCCTAAACCCTAAACCCTAAACCTGTAACCGCACTTGTGACACCGCCGCACTTGCAGTGCTTCCTTTGGGCTTCCCAGAAACCCTAAACCCTAAACTAAACCCAAGGTTCAAGGGTTCAGGGGGCCTGACCTGAAATCAGCACATGATGATGCCAAGGCTTTCGTCACATCCGCCACCCAAACAAGCCACATATGCACACAGAGAGAGGCGTGGAGCACAAACCGGCTCTCCGAAAATGCTCCGGTTCTTCAAGAAGTTTCTAGGGCGCTACCTCCACAATGCACGCAGGGCGTACAAGGTTTAGGATTTCAGCTACTTCGGGCAATGTTACTTGAGTTGAAATCAGTTCAGTACACTGCTACTTGGCCCCAGATATGTTCACACAGCTACTTTCTGCTTGGGGAAATGCCGCAGACGTCGGCATCTTAGATTTCCCTGCGCTGCCTCGGCTGCAGGCCTCTCTGGCTACCACTCTGAGAAGGGGAGTGCTCTTCGTGGCCCCCCCTTACATAAAGGGCTCTTCGTGGCCCGCATGTCTCATTCGAGCCGCTTCAAGCTGGGTCAAAGCAATCGAAACTTTCCTGTACGCTCTACACCCTATTTGACGGGGTTCAGATCCTTGCAGGACACCTTTGCACGGCCCTAAACCCTAAACCCTAAACCCTAAGTTCAATGGCTTACCCAGCTTGGCAGCAGCTGCCTCTTCAAGGGGCCTTTGCACTTCTCTTGACGTCTCGTGTTCTGGGTTTAGGGTTTAGGTTTAGGGTGTAGGGTTTAGGGTTTAGGGTTTAGGGTATAGGGTATAGGGTTTAGGGTTTAGGGTTTAGGGTTTAGCGGCAACGGCTCCTGCACGGCCTATACCGAGACACCCTACCATTCCCCGCACGGCACTTTTCAAACCCGAGGGAGAGTAGAGGATCAAAAAAAGTACAGTACCCTTGTTGCTTAAATCAGGTTCATGAGGGATCCCTAAACCCTAAACCCGTTTTGAACCCCAAACCCTAAACCCTAAACCCTAAACCCTAAACCCTAAACCCTAAACCCTAAACCCTAAACCCTAAACCCTAAACCTAAACCCTAAACCAGGGCATAGGGGTACCGGTCCTCTTAGGGCTCAACACCGGGACGTTGTGGGCAAGCGGCCTCCAAAGGTCGCGAAACGGATGCAGCTGCCGACTTCCGCGAGCACGGGCTCCGGCCGCGTGTGGGGTGTAGGGTTTAGGGTTTAGGGTTTAGGGTTTAGGGTTTAGGGTTTAGGGTTTAGGGTTTAGGGTTTAGGGTTTAGGGTTTAGGGTTTAGGGTTCAGGGTTTAGGGTTTAGGGTTTAGGGTTTAGGGCCTAGGGTTACCTAAACCCGAAACCCTCAGCCCTAAAACCCTGAACCCTAAACTGCAAGGATGTCAGGCTTTGTGGGTTTCGGGCGTGAGAATGGCTACCTGTCTCCGGCTATCTCTGAAATGATCTGGCCTCAGACTTTTCTTGAAGGGAGGGGGATCCGAGAGGGAGGGATTCTTTAATGTTAGGGTTAAGGGTTAAGGGTTAAGGGTTAAGGGTTAAGGGTTAAGGGTTAAGGGTTAAGGGTTAAGGGCGTTTAGGGTTTAGGGTTTAGGGTTTAAGGTTTAAGGCTCAGTTTAGGGTTCTATGCGCGGGCCTGCGGCTGAGCCAGGCCCTGACCCTTCTGACCCGGAACTAGCCTGGCCCATCCGTGACGGAATAAAGAAGTTTTATTGCAAGTAAGCAGTGGACTTGAGTTGAGGCCTAAACCCTAAAAAGGAATAGGTTTGGGTGGTTTTGCCGCACTTCACGAAGCTCTCGAGCTTGTTCCAAGCCTAACCTTCACAGCATCTACGGCCTATTACAGCAAACCCTAAACCCTAAACCCTGAACCCTAAACCCTAAACCCTAAACCCTAAATAAAGCAAGGCTTAGGGTGTGGGGCTTCGTGTCATGCCCTAGGCAGCCCGGAAGCCTGCCAGAAGCCGGGCGAATGTGCCTAAATAGGGAGTAAGGGCCGTAAAGCACCTCCTGTATAGGGACCTTTGGGGTCCAAACATATAAGAATGAGGTACATGGACCCTAAACCTCAAACCCCTAAACCCTAAACCTTAAACCCTAAACCCGTAGGGTGAAGTAGGGTTTGGGGCTTGGGGTTTGGGTCTCCATGTCCGTGCACTTCTACTCGCTGGCGCGGGGGGCCCCTCCGGCGTTGTAGCAACAACCCTGAACACTCGGCCATGAGTGTGTCACGGAAGCGGCAGCGAATTCACCTAACTACGATTGCACGCAGCCGGCTCGAGATGAACTCACGAACGATGCCCTATTTGCTTTCAGGGGAATTCGGGGCCGAACCCGCAACTCGGTCAGACAACTCCTCAGCCCTTGAAAGCTGGCAAATCTCGGTTGAAACCCCAAAATTCCCCAAAACACCAGGGTTTTTTCCACCAGGAACCTCCAAACTGGGACACCCGCGCTAGCTGAAGTGTCGGTTTCGCACGCCCGGGTTTCAGGCATTCCATGCACCCTTAAGCCCGAAACTCTTTCGAAACCAAGATCTGGCGCCTCCGCCCATTACTTCGGATGCAGGCTTCCCAACAAACAACAAAGAACCATCAACCAGCCGTGACCATACACATCGCCCAAAACACTTTCAGGAGCGTTCCCTGCTGCCCTCTTCATCTAGAAGTTTCCTGTGTCGAGTTTGCGTGGGGAAGAATTAAGCCCTAAACCCTAAACCCTAAACCCTATACCCTAAACCCTAAACCCTAACCCCCTTTTTATTCCAAAAGAAGTGTAGCCCTGACGCTCAAGACTGAACCCCCAGTAACCATGGAGCCAAACTCGGGCCCCCGAATCGCGCCCACCCCTCAGTTTTTAGGTATGAGGTTTTTTTGGGTCTGGGGTGTAGGGTTTAGGGTTTAGGGTTTATGTGATAAGTAGGGCAACTTGCGCTCCATAGCTGAGTCGATGTTGCATGGTCAAGTAAACCCAAAGACTTAGCAGCCCAGAATCAAACATCTCATGTTAAGGGTACCCTTGTGTTGGTTGGGATTACTTTATAAGGGAACCCCGGATCCAAGAACAAGGAGAAGGGTACCAGTGGTACCCTAAACCCAAAACCCTTTTGAACCTGGAAGCTGCTTCATGCCCTAAACCCTAAACCCTAAACCCTAAACCCTCAACCCTCAACCCTAAACCCTGAACCCTAAACCCTAAACCCTAAACCCTAAACCCTAAACCCTATCTGAGAAGGTCATCCGGGCCCTGCGCAGAAAGCTGACCCAGCCCTAAGCCCTCCAGATTCTCATGCCGCAGCTGAACTGGGTCCACGGATCATGCCTCCGGGGGCTTAGGAGTTCGGCGTGGATACCTTTAGGGTTTAGGGTTTAGGGTTTAGGGTTTGGGGTTTAGGGTTTAGGGTTTGGGGTTTGGGGTTTGGGGTTTGGGGTTTGGGGTTTAGGGTATCTCCCACAACTCCCGGATCATGGCGGTAGGATTCAAGCCAGGGTTGTTTTGGCTCACGGCGCGGTTAGCGGCCGGTAGTATAGAGGGGGTAAGTAGGGGAACCTTATGAAACCAACAGTAAGACAAAACAAGGACACGGCGCGGTTAGCGGCCGTGGTCCGTAAGCACACCGAAATGTGGTTTTAACCCACGCATGACAGTGTTTCGCTGTTCAAACGTGTTTTGCGGAGACCTTTTTTTGTTAACGTGCAGTGAATCCTAAGCATTGTTGTAGTCAAAGGTACCACGCCTGCCAGTGTTTTGAGTGTTTTGACATCCTCATATTATGAGTAGGTGTTTGCGCGTTTTGTGTGTTTTTGCGGTCCGGTGTTTTGTGGTAGCTTAGGGCCTTGGGTCCTCGCTCTCGCTCTCCCAACCGCTTCCCCAGGCTTAGGGTGTAAGATTTTGGGTTGTCAGGGTCTAGGGTTTAGGGTTTATGGTATAGCCCAGGGCACTGTACGGGTTTAGGCTTAGGGTCTTTAAAATGTGAGCTCTTGTAGCTGGAGGATGACTTGGGTGTACTCCTGTGTCAATGCTGGAAGTGTTGACTAGAAGAGTGCATGTAAAAGGCTGGAACTGTAGACTAGAAGAGTGTATATAAAACACGGCAAGGAAGCAGAAGCTGTCTGAACCAGAAACAATCCCCCCCTCCCCTCCCTCCGCCCCCTCCCCCCCCGCCCCCCCCTCCCCCCCCCCCCCCCCCCCCCCCCCCCGCCCCCCCTAGGTTCTTTAATAACCCTAATTAAGCTTAAGTCTCCCCGAATAGCCTTAATGATGGGGGGAACCTTGGGGGGGGGGGGGTAGATAGAGGGGGGGTAGTAGGGGAACCCATGATGGTTAGTAGGGAATGAGGTACCCTATATAATCCCTCAAAGCGTCTATACAGGGGTAGGGTACTTTATTCCCTCATTCCTTACTAACCAACAGTAAGTTTTGTGCCTGCTGGCTCCTCTTTGGGTCCTAGCTCCTCTTTGGGTTGAGGGGTTGAGGGTTAAGAGTTTAATTCGGGATTTAGGGGTATAGGGTTTACGGGTAAGGGGTTTAGGGGTTAGCTGTTTCTTTTGGCCACCGGGGTGTTGATTTTAGGGTTTACGGTTGGGCAGTACCCTACTTCCTGCGCACCTAACCCTACAAGTACTTCCAGCCGTCATGAACCCTAAACCCTAAAGCCTAAACCCTAAACCCTAAACCCTAAACCCTAAACCCAAAAGCCCTCTTAAACCTGTACAACCTCCTGACGGGCCGGCCCGACTTATAGAATCGTCCATGAGCCATGAGCCTCCAAGTGAAACCTGAAAGAATACGTGGCTTTAAACTTTAGGGTTTAGGGTTTATGGAACCTGAACCCTAAACCCTAGCCCTAAACCCTAAACCCTAAACCCCAAACATTCTCCCTGAGTCCCAGGTCCACAGACCCTACAGAGGGCCCAGATGGGTTTTATCGTGATTCTTTGCCTCCTGGCCGAACTCAAGTCCACTCTTCGCTGGAAAAGCTGGCCAGAAAAAGCTAGGGGTTTCTGTTTAGGGTTTAGGGTGTAGGATTTAGGGTTTAGGGTTTAGGGTTTACGGTTTAGGGTTTAGGGTTTAGGGTTTAGGGTTTAGTCTGGGGCTTACCATGGCTTATCCCTCGCTAGTTGGGTTCGGTTTTCCGAGGCTTTGGGTCTATTCTTGGATCTCCGGTGGTCCCTAAACCCTAAACCCTAAACCCTAAACCCTGAACCCTGAACCCTGAACCCTAAACCCTAAACCCTAAACCCTTTCTGAGCAACGGACTTTGGAGGCTGCCGGCAAACATGCAACTTCTCAGAAGTCACCCTAGACCCTCAACCCTAAACCCTAAACCCTAAACCCGAACCCTAAACCTAAACTACGTACCCCTCCCCTTTCCAGGCATGGCAAGATGCTCTGTAGCCGCTCGACACATCGGTCCAAGGACCTTGCAGAAAGCGGGGTGCATGGTTTGGCATTTGGGGGGGTTTGGGGCTTAGGGCTTAGGGCCTAGGGTTTAGCTTTGGACCACTTTATCGCTTGACTGCATAGGGACGATTCAGCTTTGCAGGAGCCGGCCATGCAACGAAAGACGATGCCTTTTGACGCGCAGCAGATTCCATGGCACAGTCGCCCGCAAGCCAGCAGGACCTCCTACATCTAAGCAAGCTCCGCTCTTAGGCCACCAGCGCCGATGCCGTGGCGGAGACATACTTCCAGGTGGCCGGCAGCGACTTCACGCGCTTGTAGTACCTGGCGAGGCGGTGGATGCGGCTCTCAACCAAGATCAGTCGGAACTTGGCATCCTTGTCCTTGCGGTTCTTCTCCAAGTGCTTGCGGATGGACACTGCCTTCTTGATGAGGTAGTACAAATCCTCCGGCAGGGTGGGTGCCAAACCATTCGTCTTCAGGATGCGCAGGATGTGGTTGCCCGTGACATTCTTGACCTGGGGGATACCGAAGCTATCTCGCAAGGTCACGCCAATCTGAGATGGGGTCAGGCCCTTCTTGGCGAGCTTGCAGATGTGCTCGCCAACATCCTCTGGCTTCATCTTCAGCCACGTGGGCGGAGTGCGCTTGTAAGGAATTGCCGAGGAGGCAATGCCCTTGCCCTTGCCGTACATGCGCCCCATGTTTTCGCCACTCTATCAGCTACACTACGATGGGCACGCTGGGCTTCCAGATCTATGCTGCTTGTGCCGCCTCGGCGATGATTTTGAACAACTGCTCTGGACTAGATACCAGACCGTCAAGACTGCCGTGCTCTTGGGTCGAGAAAGTCCAACAGATAAGAGTATGGCAATGGAGCCTGCAATGTACATACATCCGGAACTGTCTAGACCTCCTCCCCTTGCAGTGCAAGCACCGATCACGTGCAATGAGCCAGCAGCTGGCAAAAAAAAGTTTTTCACTCGCAGCAATTCTTTGATCGAAAGGTTGCCTGACACCCAGCTACAGCATGGCCTACATGCAAGCAAGCTCTGCTCTTAGGCCACCAACGCCGATGCCGTGGCGGAGACGTACTTCCAGGTGGCCGGCAGCGACTTCACGCGCTTGTAGTACCTGGCGAGGCGGTGGATGCGGCTCTCAACCAAGATCAGTCGGAACTTGGCATCCTTGTCCTTGCGGTTCTTCTCCAAGTGCTTGCGGATGGACACTGCCTTCTTGATGAGGTAGTACAAGTCCTCCGGCAGGGTGGGTGCCAGGCCATTCGTCTTCAGGATGCGCAGGATGTGGTTGCCCGTGACATTCTTGACCTGGGGGATACCGAAGCTATCTCGCAAGGTCACGCCAATCTGAGATGGGGTCAGGCCCTTCTTGGCGAGCTTGCAGATGTGCTCGCCAACATCCTCTGGCTTCATCTTCAGCCACGTGGGCGGGGTGCGCTTGTAAGGAATTGCCGAGGAGGCAATGCCTTTGCCCTTGCCGTACATGCGCCCCATGTTTCCGCCACTCTATCAGCTGGGCTTCTACAAAACTATGCTGCTCGTGCCGCTCGGCGATACGGAGAACATCTGATTTGCAGAAATGCTTCCGACTAGATACCAAGTCGTCAAGTCTACCATGCTCTTGGGTCGAGCAAGTCAGACAGCCAACAGTTTAGGCAATGGAGCTTGCACTTACATCCGGAACTGGCTGGCAAAACTAAATGTTTTCACTCGCAGCAATTCTTTGATCGAAAGGTTGCCTGACACCCAGCTACAGCATGGCCTACATATAACAAGCTCCGCTCTTAGGCCACCAACGCCGACGCCGTGGCGGAGACGTACTTCCAGGTGGCCGGCAGCGACTTCACGCGCTTGTAGTACCTGGCGAGGCGGTGGATGCGGCTCTCAACCAAGATCAGTCGGAACTTGGCATCCTTGTCCTTGCGGTTCTTCTCCAAGTGCTTGCGGATGGACACTGCCTTCTTGATGAGGTAGTACAAGTCCTCCGGCAGGGTGGGTGCCAGGCCATTCGTCTTCAGGATGCGCAGGATGTGGTTGCCCGTGACATTCTTGACCTGGGGGATACCGAAGCTATCTCGCAAGGTCACGCCAATCTGAGATGGGGTCAGGCCCTTCTTGGCGAGCTTGCAGATGTGCTCACCAACATCCTCGGGCTTCATCTTCAGCCACGTGGGCGGGGTGCGCTTGTAAGGAATTGCCGAGGAGGCAATGCCTTTGCCCTTGCCGTACATGCGCCCCATGTTTCCGCCTCTCTATCAGCTGGGCTTCTACAAATCTATGCTGCTTGTTCCTGAGGTGCGGTCGTCAGAACTGCCATCCTGGACAAACAAATGCCCGATGCCATCACCAAAAAAATGGAAACCACCAGCCCCGCCTCTAAGTTATGCACCCCGAGGTGAGAAAACATACTACAATACAATATGATATACTCTAGTATAATATTATATATAACACACATATCTAGATACATAATGCGGTATAATATATAACAGATATATATATATATATATACAAATAAAGCATAATAGAGTACATCCTTTCTGTACAAGAAGTCCACTTTCTCCAATGGTGCGCTTCTTCGCGGACCCTGAACTCAGGATTCACAAGGGATTTCTAGGGGGCCAAACCCCAGACCCTACAAACCCTGGAAACCCTAGAAACGACTACTTGTTCTAATATGTTGATAGAATATCCTACAGTACTATAATATCTTGTGATAGAAAATTGTTACTAAAACATGTTACAAGAGTATAACCACTTAAATTCTTGAACCATTATACCATGAAACCATGGACATCTCAAATATGAACTGATCATCGACCCTAATCCCTACACCCTAGACCCTAAACCCTAGACCCTAAACCATAGACCCTAAACCCTAAACCCTAAACCTTAAACCCTAAACCCTAAACCCAAGCAGCGGATCTCTCGGTGGGGCCATTGGGGCCCTGGCCACCGCAACGTGGCATGCCACGGACCACGCAGGAGGTCGGCCACCTCCTCCGCGGCGCCTTCTTGGGCTTGAGGAGTTCCGTTTAAGGTTTAGGGTTTAGGGTTTAGGGTTTCGGGTTTAGGGTTTAGGGTTTAGGGTTTAGGGTTTAGGGTTTGGGGTTTAAGGTCTAGGGTTTAGGGTTGGTTAAGGGTGCTGCTGAGTGGATGGCGAAACAGATCACGCTCTGGCGACTGCGGGTCGTGGGCAGTGGAGCTACCCTACACCCAGAACCCTAAACCCTGTCAAGCATAGACCATCATAAGCCCTTAACAACAAAAAAACCCAAACAAAAACTAAAAAAAACAAACCCTAAACCCTAAAGCCCCAAACCCCAAAAGGCCCCAAACCCTAAACCCTAAACCCTAAACCCCACCTGGTCATTCTTAAGGCCTTTGCTGGGAGCTGTGGGCTGAGTTCGGGGAGGGTTTAGGGCTTTAGGGTTTTAGGGTTTAGGGTTTTATGGTTTTAGGGTTTAGGGTTTTAGGGTTTTAGGGTTTAGGGTTTTAGGGTGTGGGGTTTAGGGTTTTAGGGTTTTAGGGTTTTAGGGTTTTAGGGTTTTAGGGTTTTAGGGTGTAAGGGTTTTAGGGTTTTAGGGTTTTAGGGTTTTAGGGTTTTAGGGTTTTAGGGTTTTAGGGTTTTAGGGTTTTGGGGTTTTAGGGCTTTAGGGTTTTAGGGTTTTAGGGATTTTTGGGTTTTTAGGTTTCGGGTTTAGGGTTTTAGGGTTTTAGGGCTTTAGGGTTTTCGAGTTTTAGGGATGTTTCTTTGCCACCTGCACTGCACACGCCTATGCGCAACTCCAGAGGAGCCATTCGGGGTTTCGTTTCGGCTTCGGGACAAAAACACAGGGTTCAGGATTCAGGGACCAGGTTTCAGGGCCCTAAACCCTAAACCCTGAACCCGGGTCTCAGAGTTGCGCGACCTGCCTTGTATCGCCAGGTCTACTTAAAGGCTCCCGGGTAATTGGGTTCTATGTACCTGAAATACTACTAATTGCTTAAGAAGCCCAAAAATGAAAACAAATAAATTTAAAAAATAAATAAATAATAATAATAATATATATATATATATATGTTGGGTTTTTCTAATATAAGGATTATTTCTGTTTGTTCCTTTAAGGTTCTTAAGCAAATAGTAGAATATGGATAAGTTCATTAATTTTAAGTCCAGACTCGGGCGGCTGGACCAGGGGGCCCGGAAATCGTGAGAGTCTTCCAATCCGGAAACCTCCTTTGCGAGAACCCTGAACCCGGCACCAAGGGTGCTCACAGCGGATTCCTCCAACTTCATGGTCAGGATTGAGGTCGCAGTGATCGAATCGCTTGAACTCAGGCCGAGGAGAGCCAGTTCTGGGCTGGAGGCTGCGATTCCGTTGAATCGAGTAGACCACCCCATTAGGGTCCTGTCTTCTAACGCCGCCCTTGTCAGTGCCAAGAACTCTGAAGGTAATACCCAGCAGCACCCAAAAGCACTTTGCGACTCGCCCTGTCCTAAACCCTAAACCCCTAAACCCTAAGCCCAAAACCCCCAACCCTGAGCCTGAACCTGATACCAGCAAGCGCCCTAGAGCCTTAACCCTAAACCCCAAACCTCGAACCCCAAACCCCAAACCCCAAACCCCAAACCCCAACCCTAAACCCTAAACCCTAAACCCTAAACCCTAAACCCTAAACCCTAAACCCTAAACCCTAAACCCTAAACCCTAAACCCTAAACCCTAGACCCTAAACCCTAAACCCTACTGGTTGCAGGGCCTTCCGGCTGCCGGCATCTTGCACCACCTGCCTCGGGTTTAGGGTTTAGGGTTTAGGGTTTAGGGTTTAGGGTTTAGGGTTTAGGGTTTAGGGTTTAGGGTTTCGGGTTTCGGGTTTCGGGTTTCGGGTTTCGGGTTTCGGGTTTCGGGTTTAGGAGGGCATGTTCAGAATTCTCCGACATACCAAGTCTCCTGACAGCAGGCCTGAAAGACTTTGAAAGACTGTGTGTGCTGGCCACCGCGACTTGCAACAAGAGGTGCAAGGTGAACTACAAGACGAACTTCTGGCCTCTGGGTTTTGAATCTGGAACCCTAAACCCCCTAGTACAATTCCTACCAAGGACTGTTAGTATAAGGGGGACAATCCCAGCCCAAAACCCTAGACCCTAAACTTACCCAACAAACTCCGAAGCCCTTAAACCCTTCAGGTTCGAAACCACCTGAGGCAGACACGCCCGTCGCATCCGCCCAGAAGGTGGGAACTGAACTAGCAGACGAAGAACACCTGGGTGTCTAGGGTTTCGGGACTAGGGTTTAGGGTTTAGGGCCGTTTAGGGTTGTGACGTCCGGCCTCGGTAGGGACAGGAGATCCCCAAAGCTGTTTCGGCCTCAAGTCCTGTTTATGAAAATATGCCCTGGCCCTTAACCCTGGCCTTCTTGCTAAATCACTTGGGGGGGGGGGAATCGGGGAAGGACAGCGCTCAAGCCACGAGTACAGCCCGAAAGTCATGAAATTGAAATTGCCTCTTTCGCTTCTGCCTTCAACCCTAAACCCAATGACCGTCGCGAAGCAACAGCGCTCAAGCCACGAAGGAGTGCGATTGGGCTAGCCTATCGCACTCCCCCCTCTGCGTCATTGCGCAACAAAGATGCCTAAGCACAAACCCAAAGCTGCCAAACCCTAAACCCTAAACCCTGAACCCCAAAGGCAAAGGGAAGGGTAGAGTTGGACCAAACTTTCTTCGCGTAGCTGTCAAGCCAGCATGGGCAAGGGGCCGCAAAGGCAACGGTAAAGGCAAAGCAAAAACACATGCCACAGCTTTCCGGTATTTACAATTCGGGTTCTGAGGGTCGGATTGCGGACCGGAAATCAATATCCAGCACCCGCACGCGTTTGCAAGTGTGTGCACGTGCTCGCGAGTGCCGCATGGCGGCTGTGGGCAGTTGCGGGAGTCCACGTTTGGCAGCGTTTTGTGTCACGAAAGGATCAACTGTCGCAAGATGTGACAGGGATCGAGCGTCGTTGTTGGAGCCTGAATTTGTCATTGACGTGCCAATTTCAGGTTTGGGGTTTAGGGTCCGGTCCAGCTGACCTACGCAGCGTGCGGGCAGCATCACTGGCACACGTGCAGCAGAAAAGCACGGGTCACAAAGGCTGCATCAAGAGCATGGCGTACCTCTGAGCCCATACGACCACGGAAATCTCTCACGACCCCCTCACCAAAAAAAAACTAAGCACAACGCCCTCTAACCTACCCTTGGCATGCTTTGGCCGATCACCCACAAACCTAAACGGGGTTTTTTTGAAGAGGAAATTGTCCCAGTACTGCACAAACAACACGGTGCCTGAAGGGGACAGAACTGAAGCTACCGGCGCATCGGAGGCCAAAACCTTTTGTTAACACTACAAGCCCCGCAAACAATGCAAAGTCATATGGCCGCCCATAAAGCATCTAAACCCTCTGAGCCTTACAGGGCCTTACAAGCACCTTTTTAATACCCCTGCAAACCCTCTAAACCTTAACTAATGCAGCGTACTGAAGCCCTAATGAAACGTGCTTAAGCCTAGTTAAGCCGAATACCTAATGTACTAGTGAAGCGTGATGAAGCAGCCCTAAACTCTAAACCCTAAACCCTATACCCTAAACCCTAAACCCTAAACCCTAAACCCTAAACCCTAAACCTAGTGAAGTATTCATGAAGCCTGTAGCCGGTGCTTCCTATGGAAGACGAGAAGCCAGGAAATGCCACCGCCTGAGACCGACTCGACTTTCGCATGGCCTGCAGAAGATTTGGGGATTTAGGTTTAGGGTTTAGGGTTTAGGGGTAGGGTTTAGGGTTTAGGGCTTAGGGTATAGGGTTTAGGGGTAAGGCAAGCATGGAACCAGATGCAACTTAAATCCAGAGTTGAAACAGGCTGCCCGCGTGCCAGCTGTGCGATTTCTCCTCCACTTGTGTGCGGAGCCTCTTAAAGACACGCATCCAGCTACGAGTATCCCTAAACCCTAAACCCTAAACCCTAAACCCTAAACCCTAAACCCTAAACCCTAAACCTTGAACCCTCTTGCCATTGCTTCCTTACACTTGCAGACGCGGCACACCTCGCATCAAACTCCCAGAGCTGCTTGGGCAGAACCCGATCCCACCCGAATCCCCTCCCCCTCATATTAACACCCTTAGGGTTTTGGGATTAGGGTTTAGGTTTAGGGTTTAGGGCTCCAACCCCCTCATGTTAAACCCCCCCCCCATATACCATAATAGAACTACACTGGGGGTTATTCAATCTTGGGAGGTAGGGCAGGATTAATATTCGGGGGAGGGGATTCAGATGGAACCCTGCCAACCCTAAACCCTAAACCCTAAACCCTAAACCCTAAACCCTAAACCCTAAACCCTAAACCCGTTGAGAGTTGAGTGCTTAGAGTTTGGGTCACCTCAGATCCTCCTTTCATTTGGGAGCCGAGCAACCCCGAACACAAAGAAGGTCACCATTGTCAACGGCCAAATCCCGAGACCAAAGCCCGAAACTCCTTTCCCTAATTTGGGCCCTAACCCTAAAGCCTAAACCCTAAACCCGAAACCCTCCAACACCGAAGCACCAGGCCTTCTACAAGACCCTGACGGCACCAGTGGTCTGGCAAACCAAGGGTCACATACCAGGCATCCTGCTCCAGTGCTTAAGTACTCCCCTCAGGGTTTAGGGTTTAGGGCTTAGGGCTTAGGGCTTAGGGTTTAGGGCTTAGGGTTCAGGGTTTAGGGATTTCTATGCCAGCATGCTGCGCAGGGCCCTCTGAGGAGTTCAGGGTATTGGAGGGGTGGGGTGGGGGCTGGGGGATAAAGTATGTAATGGAAGGAAGGGCTGCCGAGTAATTAATGGGCTCAACCTCCCCACGATGTCGTTTACTTAAGCTTACTTGATAGCTATGCCATCCTCTCTCCCTCTCTCTCCCCCTCTGGCTCCCTGTCTTCGCATCCCAACAATCACTGCCTCATCGAAACGAGCTTGCCCTACGTACCCCCTGTTTCCGAACCACGTGGTGCCGAGGATTGAATTGCAGTGAAACTTCACCGCTTGTTCTTCAGGGATTTGCGCGAACTCGTCTGCGGTCATCTGGCGTTTTTTGGCGGGCTTTGGGATTGGGGCCGGGGCTTTCCTCACCCTCAAACCCCTGAACGGTGTGAAAGCTCAAAGGTCGCCATGGCTCCCTGCCTCATGTTCGTTCAGACCTCTTAACCGCCAAAACCCACAAGGTCCTTTCCCTAAACTCTAAACCCTAAACCCAAAACCCTTATAAACCCTTAACCCCTATGAAGCCTAGAGCAACCGCAACCCCGAGCCCCCAAAAAACCCTGGGCCCTAAAAAAGGCCTGAAGAACACCCCTTTGTACTAACCCTAGACCCTAAACTCTAAACCCCAAACCTCCTAAGCCCTAATCAGGGGGTATAAGGAGGGACCCCTAGACCCTGGAGCCCTACACCCTCAACCCCTTGGCTACCCTAAACCCTAAACCCTGAGCCCTAAACCCTAAACCCTAAACCCTAAACCTTAAACCCTAAACCCTAAACCTTTCTTAAGCATTGAGAGTGCCGGCACACATGCAGCTTCTCAGAAGCAACCCTAAACCCTAAACCCCAACCCCAATGCCAAAACCCTAAACCTAACCCCTAAACCCTAAACCCTGCTTAACCCCCCTAATCACAGCCCTGCTCCACCGCGTCGTTTGCCCTAAATCCTAAACCCTAAACCCTAAACCCCTAAACCGGCTAAGGACGCTGCGGGTACGTCAAGGGGGCCTCGACCTTGGCATTTCTTTCTGGCCACCAAAGAGCTTTGTTCTGCCACCCGGCTAGCTGACACTCGGGCCACATTGCAGGGTTTAGGGTTTAGGGTTTAGGTTTAGGGTTCAGGGTTTAGGGCTTAGGGCTTAGGGTTTAGGGTTTAAGGTGTCCACCCCTGATGATGTCACCAGGTCGCATATTCTACAAGAAAAAACCTTACCATGCACGCGCAAGCACGGAGTGAGCCCAGCACAAAACAGCTTTGGGGCTTAGGGTCGCACTGCGCTGCAGGGCACACTCGTCCAAGGAGAAAGCAGCAGTTCGATGAGAGAAAAGCAGATTGTGTCACAACCATCCGCCTGCCCATCAGCCGAAGAACCCTGATAGCTGACACGCCTAAACAAACACAACACCTTGGCCTTTGTTTTGCTGTATTTTGCCGTCGGTGGATAGCAAGCAGAGGGAGGGCATTCCTGCCTTGCGCCAGCCTATGGGAGGGGGGGGGAGGGGGTTCTACGAGAAATGGAGAGGAGTCTTGTCGGAGCCCATTGCGATGACCAGCCTGTGATAATCATTTGGCGAAACTCTGAATCCTAAACCCTAAACCCTAAACCCTATGGAGGTCCCCGGCTTGTCTCGCTTAGGGTACTCGGATCCTACTTGGAAGCCCTTTTGACTGAGTAAGTAGGGTTAGTAAGGTGGGTGGTGGGGAATATAAGAGGGGCTTCTCGGGGGTACGAAGTAAAGCTTCCGGAGACTTTGGAGGCATCCTAGTTCACCGCAGAACTTCCAAATCACCCTTTTGACTAAATCCTAGATTCTATAAACCTTTGTTGCAAACCCAGAACGGGCTCGCAACTCTACACCCTGACCCCCAAAACCCTAAACCCTAAACCCTAAACCCTAAACCCTAAACCCTAAACCCTAAACCCCTGGGGGGCCCCGCAGACTGGGCATCCTGGTGCCAGGCCTGGCTTGGAGCTGAAGGTTGGGATTTAAGGTTTAAAGTTTAGGGTTTAGGGTTTGGGGTTTAGAGTTTGGGGTTTAGGGTTTAGGGTTTAGGGTTTAGGGTTTAGCACAGTGGGTCTCAGATGCCGCGCCACTGACGACAGGCCTGTCTTCAGGCAATGTAGCAGGTACTCCGCCCAGCAGTCGGTGCCTCACGAAGCTGCTCTAAGGATAGTAGATCTCGGGGGATGTCCCAAGACTTGCAGTTTTCTTGCAGGTTTAGAATTTAGGGTTTAGGGTTTAGGGTTTAGGGTTTAGGAACCCTACCTAAACCACGAAACCAAACTCCAAGGCATGTTTGCGTAGTTCGAGCAGGTGGGAATGTTCAACGCGAGATATACTCAATCTTCCTGCCTAGTTCTCAAAAGAGAATGAAGGGAGAAGATGCCGTATGTAACCCTTCAAAAGGCTCGAACCCTAAACCGTAACCCTAAACCCTAAACCCTAAACCCTCAACCCAAGTTGAAAGGGCAGGGAGTTGCAGAGGCCAGCTGCGGACTGAGCTGAGACTGGACCAAACGCGTCCGAAGACAACAATGGTTCGGCATAACTCGGACTCCCTTTCTGGCTGGCTGCACGGCGACCTTTGCGAAGACGGTGCAGGTGCGTGGAACATCAATTTTTTGGGGGGGAGGGGGGGGGGGTGGGGGTTCGTCATAAAGGGGAACCCTAAACCCTAGACCCTAAACCCTTTCTTGCATCCGGGCTTGGTTCGTCGGCCGGGAAAGACGACCTAACTGTATTAGACAGGGCCAGACTTGGAAACCCCAACCCCAAAAAACCCCTAAGCCCAAGCCCTCTAAACCCTCAACCCAACCCCAACAACCCCCTAAGCCCAAGCCCTCATTACCAATTAATAATATTTGTTAAGTAAGTAATAATGAATTAGTATTAATTATTAATCGATTATTAATTAAAGAGTCTCAAACCAAGCTCAGGCCCAGGCAAAACCGGTGGCTGGTGATCCTCGGGGCGCCGGCTGGCAGAATGGCCAGGGGTTCAGGGCTTCGGGATCGAGATGTCAGGTTTAGGGTTTAGGGTTCAGGGTTCAGGGTTTAGGGCTTAGGGCTTAGGGCTTAGGGTTTAGGGTTTAGGGTTTCGGGTTTCGGGTTTAGGGTAGGGTTTGGGGCTTCTGGGGATCGAGATGACAGGTTCAGGGGCTTTGGGGGGTTTTCGGAATCTCGGGCTCAGGCTTAAAAGGGGCGCCTCCATGAAAACACCGAAGAAGCACTTCTATGGCTTCGGGAAGATGGGTTTAGGGTTCAGGGTTCAGGGTCCAGGGTTCAGGGTTTAGGGTTTAGGGTTTAGGGTTTAGGGTTTAGGGTTTAGGGTTTAGGGTTTAGGGTTTAGGGTTTAGGGTTTAGGGTTTAGGGTTTAGGGTTTAGGGTTTAGGGCACACTGATCTCGTGGCAAGTGCAAGGGCTGCGGTGCAAAGTGTGCCTTGGCTCACTTTTCTTTCTTACCTTTTGAAGCTGGTCCTAAAACCAAAACCCTAAACCCTAAACCCTAAACCCTAAACCCTAAACCCTAAACCCTAAACCCTAAACCCTAAACCCTAAACCCTAAACCCTAAACCCTAAACCCTAAACCCTAAACCCTAAACCCTAAACCCTAAACCCTAAACCCTAAACCCTAAACCCTAAACCCTCCCTTCAGCCCAGACGCTGGGGTGCGGTGTTCGAGTGTGGAGGCACCAAAGTGTGCGCCTTCTCCATGAAGCAGACCACCTCAGCGACTGTAGGCTCTCTAGGATACCCATTCTAGGTTGAGGGTTTACGGTTTAGGGTTTAGGGTTTAGGACTTAGGGTGAATACCCATTCGAATCGAACACACAGGCCTTTTTGCCCTCATACCCTTTCTTCTACGGTTTAGGGTTTAGGGGGTAGTGTTCTGAAGGGGGCTGGTACTCATGTCCTAAGTCCTAAGCCCATTTTCGCTAAACCAAACTGTTCTCATGCAAAAAAAAAGCCCGAAATTGAGAGTGATCCAGGCTAGAGAGGGGGTTCTGGTTTACGACAAACCTGGCGGGTAGGGGAAGGAGCTCGGGGACCCCTCTGAAGGGGGCTTAAGGGGTTAGTGTAGGGAAAAAAGGATTCAGGGTTTAAAGAGGACTCTTGGAGCTGCTTCGGCCCTATTCGAGGACCACACAAGGTGTCGGGGCTGTGTATCACCAAGGTGCTAGAACGCAAGAATGGTCCCGAATACTTGAGCGCCAGGCCAAGCTTTCTATGAACAAGGTCCCCCCCTTTCGCGCGAATTGACCCGACCCTGAAGAAGATACGGTGTAGATAAGGCTCGTCTTCTTGCTACCTCTTTCGCCTTCCTGACATGTCTTGCACCAAAAAACTCTCCCAAGCAGGGGGAAGGCCCACGTTCCTCGTGAAAAGCTTTCGTAAGCACTACGAACCTCGAATGGCCCCTCGCTTGCTGGGCTTCTTGTGCCCACCCCTAAACTCTATCAACCCTCACCCGAAACCCTCAACCCCCTATACCCTAAAACCCTATCACCCCTAAACCCTATACCCCCCCCCAACAAAAAAAGAAATTAAAAAAAATGTGTATACATATGTATATATTATAACAATCAAACAAATACATGAATAAATAAAAAATAAATAACAAATGCATATATATATATAGATAGATAAGATGTCTTTATATATAGAAATAACAAGAAGAGGAGCCCCCTGAGGCCACGGCGCATTGCTGCGCCCTCGCTTCCATGAGCCGGCGGCCGACGGCCGAGTTTGGGGGCCTCGCAAGGGTTTGGGGTTTGGGGTTTGGGGGTTGGGGGTTTAGGGTTTAAGGTTTAGGGTTTAGGGTTTAGGGTTTGGGGTTTGGGGTTTGGGGTTTGGGGTTTGGGGTTTGGGGTTTGGGGCTTGGGGCTTGGGGCTTGGGGCTTGGGGTTTGGGGTTTGGGGTTTGGAGTTGAGGGTTGAGGGTTGAGGGGCTTACTAGGGGGATTTAAAGGTGGTTGAGGGTTTGGGTTTGCGGTTTAGGGTGCGGGCTTCGGGGATTCAAAAAATTCTAAGGGGGCTTCGGGGGTTGTGGGGGGTGTAGGGGTGTAAGGTTTGGTAGGGGCTTCGGGGCTTCGGGGCCTTCAAGAAGCAAACACCCCTTTTACTTGCTTCAAGCCCCAAGACTAATAGGGTTTAGGGCTTTTAAGCACCCTACTGCTGCAACCTCCTGCAAATTCTGTCTCCACGCTGTCCGACCACTTTGTCCTAAGCCCTGAACCCCTTGTTTGCCCTTGTTAACCGAGGACCCGAAACCATGAGACCCCAATCAAACCCCGAAGCCGAAGTAATATAAGGGCCTGAACAATTAGAACAGGTTTTGCTACTGAAAAGTGAGACCCCAAACTACTCACAAAAAACAAGGCTTTCCGAGGACCCTGGCAGTGCAGGAAATTGGGAGGCGACGGCCATTTGCCATTCGCGCGCCTTAGCACTTCGATTTGGTGGGGTTGGGGGGGGAGAGATTAGTTAGGGTTTAGGGTCAGGGTTGGCGATTAGCGTTTAGGGTTTATGGTTTAGGGTTTAGGGTTTGGGGTTTAGGGTTTAGGGTTTAAGGTTTAGGGTTTCGGGTTTAGGGTTTAGATTTGGGGTTTGGGGGCTGTTCTGGTTTGGAATGGGACTGGAGTTGGCTCCGGCTTGAAGGGAACTCAGCACTTCAGAATCTCAGGCTGTCTCTCAACAAGGGTTTAGGGTTTAGGGTTTATAGGGTTTAGGGTTTAGGGTTTTTTTTTTTTTTTTTTGGGGGGGGGGGGGGGTTTAGGGTTTAGGGTTTAGGGCTTAGGGCTTAGGGCTTAGGGCTTAGGGTTTAGGGTTTAGGGTTTAGGGTTTAGGGCTTATAAGGGTTTAGGTGGCTTTCTGATATCATTGGGTTGGGTAACTGTCGGTGGCTGACAGGCGGCTCACAGCTTACTACTGTTTGCTTAAGAGCCCCCAACACATGCAAAATCAGAATCCCTGTATTACCCTTATAAGGAAGAATGTTTTTTTTTTTTTGGGGGGGGGTTGGGTTCTTCAGCAACTAGTAGCTTAGAAGGCACATAGATCCTGCACACCCTGATCTCTCCGACCCCAGAATCTTCCACTACGTAGCCTGAACCGCTTAACTTGTGCTCCGCTTCTGGCTTCGTACCTTTCATTGGAACACCAACCTCCAGGCCGAGCATCCTGAGCGTCATGAGCATCAGCCGTGGGCCCTCTCACATCAGGCCCACCCCAGGCCAAGCAGCATCAGCTGCGGGCCCTCTCACATCAGGCCCAGCATCATGAGCATCAGCTGCGGCCCCTCTCACATCAGGCCGGCCGCGGGCCATCATGAGCATCAGCCGTGGGCCCTCTCACATCAGGCCCGACCCAGGCCAAGCAGCATCAGCCCCAGGCCAAGCAGCATCAGCTGCGGGCCCTCTCACATCAGGCCCAGCATCATGAGCATCAGCTGCGGCCCCTCTCACATCAGGCGGGCCGGGGCCCAAGCATCATGAGCATCAGCCGTGGGCCCTCTCACATCAGGCCCGCCCCAGGCCAAGCAGCATCAGCTGCGGGCCCTCTCACATCAGGCCCAGCATCATGAGCATCAGCTGCGGCCCCTCTCACATCAGGCCGGCCGCGGGCCATCATGAGCATCAGCCGTGGGCCCTCTCACATCAGGCCCGCCCCAGGCCAAGCAGCATCAGCCCCAGGCCAAGCAGCATCAGCTGCGGGCCCTCTCACATCAGGCCCAGCATCATGAGCATCAGCTGCGGCCCCTCTCACATCAGGCGGGCCGGGGGCCAAGCATCATGAGCATCAGCCGTGGGCCCTCTCACATCAGGCCCGCCCCAGGCCAAGCAGCATCAGCTGCGGGCCCTCTCACATCAGGCCCAGCATCATGAGCATCAGCTGCGGCCCCTCTCACATCAGGCCGGCCGCGGGCCAAGCATCATGAGCATCAGCCGTGGGCCCTCTCACATCAGGCCCGCCCCAGGCCAAGCAGCATCAGCCCCAGGCCAAGCAGCATCAGCTGCGGGCCCTCTCACATCAGGCCCAACATCATGAGCATCAGCTGCGGCCCCTCTCACATCAGGCGGGCCGGGGGCCAAGCATCATGAGCATCAGCCGTGGACCCTCTCACATCAGGCCCGCCCCAGGCCAAGCAGCATCAGCTGCGGGCCCTCTCACATCAGGCCCAGCATCATGAGCATCAGCTGCGGCCCCTCTCACATCAGGCCGGCCGCGGGCCAAGCATCATGAGCATCAGCCGTGGGCCCTCTCACATCAGGCCCGCCCCAGGCCAAGCAGCATCAGCCCCAGGCCAAGCAGCATCAGCTGCGGGCCCTCTCACATCAGGCCCAACATCATGAGCATCAGCTGCGGCCCCTCTCACATCAGGCGGGCCGGGGGCCAAGCATCATGAGCATCAGCCGTGGGCCCTCTCACATCAGGCCCGCCCCAGGCCAAGCAGCATCAGCTGCGGGCCCTCTCACATCAGGCCCAGCATCATGAGCATCAGCTGCGGCCCCTCTCACATCAGGCCGGCCGCGGGCCAAGCATCATGAGCATCAGCCGTGGGCCCTCTCACATCAGGCCCGCCCCAGGCCAAGCAGCATCAGCTGCGGGCCCTCTCACATCAGGCCCAGCATCATGAGCATCAGCTGCGGCCCCTCTCACATCAGGCCGGCTGCAGGCCAAGCATCATGAGCATCAGTCGTGGGCCCTCTCACATCAGGCCGGCCGCGGGCCAAGCAGCATCAGCTGCGGGCCCTCTCACATCAGGCCCAGCATCATGAGCATCAGCTGCGGCCCCTCTCACATCAGGCCGGCTGCAGGCCAAGCATCATGAGCATCAGCCGTGGGCCCTCTCACATCAGGAACGCTCCAGGCCAAGCAGCATCAGCTGCGGGCCCTCTCACATCAGGCCCAGCATCATGAGCATCAGCTGCGGCCCCTCTCACATCAGGCCCGCCCCAGGCCAAGCATCATGAGCATCAGCCGTGGGCCCTCTCACATCAGGCCCGCCTCAGGCCAAGCAGCATCAGCCCCAGGCCAAGCAGCATCAGCTTCGGCCTCTCACATCAGGCGGGCCGCGCGCCAAGCATCACGAGCATCAGCCGTGGTCAGGCCCGCCCCAGGCCAAGCAGCATCAGCTGCGGGCCCTCTCACATCAGGCCCAGCATTATGAGCATCAGCTGCGGCCCCTCTCACATCAGGCCGGCCGCGGGCCAAGCATCATGAGCATCAGCCGTGGGCCCTCTCACATCAGGCCCGCCCCAAGCCAAGCAGCAGCTGCGGGCCCTCTCACATCAGGCCCAGCATCATGAGCATCAGGCCGGCCGCGAGCATCAGCCGTGGGCCCTCTCACATCAGGCCCAGCATCATGAGCATCAGCTGCGGCCCCTCTCACATCAGGCGGGCCGCGGGTCAAGCACCATGAGCATCAGCCGTGGGCCCTCTCACATCAGGCCCGACCCAGGCCAAGCAGCATCAGCTGCGGGCCCTCTCACATCAGGCCCAGCATCATGAGCATCAGCTGCGGCCCCTCTCACATCAGGCCGGCCGCGGGCCAAGCATCATGAGCATCAGCCGTGGGCCCTCTCACATCAGGAACGCTCCAGGCCAAGCAGCATCAGCTGCGGGCCCTCTCACATCAGGCCCAGCATCATGAGCATCAGCTGCGGCCCCTCTCACATCAGGCCGGCTGCAGGCCAAGCATCATGAGCATCAGCCGTGGGCCCTCTCACATCAGGAACGCTCCAGGCCAAGCAGCAGCAGCTGCGGGCCCTCTCACATCAGGCCCAGCATCATGAGCATCAGCTGCGGCCCCTCTCACATCAGGCCGGCTGCAGGCCAAGCATCAGGCCCAGCATCAGGCCCAGCATCATGAGCATCAGCTGCGGCCCCTCTCACATCAGGCCGGCTGCAGGCCAAGCATCATGAGCATCAGTCGTGGGCCCTCTCACATCAGGCCGGCCGCGGGCCAAGCAGCATCAGCTGCGGGCCCTCTCACATCAGGCCCAGCATCATGAGCATCAGCTGCGGCCCCTCTCACATCAGGCCGGCCGCGGGCCAAGCATCATGAGCATCAGCCGTGGGCCCTCTCACATCAGGCCCGCCCCAGGCCAAGCAGCATCAGCTGCAGGCCCTCTCACATCAGGCCCAGCATCATGAGCATCAGCTGCAACCCCTCTCACATCAGCCCTCTCACATCAGGCCCAGCATCATGAGCATCAGCTGCGGCCCCTCTCACATCAGGCCGGCTGCAGGCCAAGCATCATGAGCATCAGTCGTGGGCCCTCTCACATCAGGCCGGCCGCGGGCCAAGCAGCATCAGCTGCGGGCCCTCTCACAGCAGGCCCAGCATCATGAGCATCAGCTGCGGCCCTTCTCACATCAGGCCGGCCGCGGGCCAAGCATCATGAGCATCAGCTGCGGGCCCTCTCACATCGGGCCCGCCCCAGGCCAAGCATCATGAGCATCAGCTGCGGACCGTCTCAGCATCAGCCGCGGCCCCTCTCACATCAGGCCCACCCCCGGGCCAAGCAAAAGAAGCACCTCTCAGGCCCACCTATACACCCTAAAAACCCCAAAAAAACTGGTGAACTCCACCGCCCATACACCCCATAAACCCTATAAGCCCTTCAAACCCTTTCAACCCGATAGACCCGATGAACCCACTAAACCCTAAACCCTAGCTCTAATCATTCACAAACCCTAAACCCTAAACCCTACACCCTACACCCTACACCCTAAACCCTAAACCCTAGACCCTAAACCCTAAACCCTAAACCCGAAACCCTAAACCCTAAACTCCAAAAATTCCAGGCCACCCAGGCCTCGTCATCGGAGCCGTAGTCCTCGAGGGCCAAGTCGTCCTCAAGGATGGACCTGTTTGGACTTTAGGGTCTGGGGTTTGACTTTAGGGTCTGGGGTTTAGGGTTTGGGGTTTAGGGTCTAGGGTTTAGGGTTTGGGGTTTAGGGTTGGGGTTTAGGGTTTGGGGTGTGGGGTTTGGGGTTTAGGGTTTAGGGTTTAGGGTTTGGGGTTTAGGGGTTGGGAGCTTCGGCTTGCACCTATCTGTCGGCAGGGGCAGCGGGCATGGGACAACCCCCTTCGCCACAAAACATGCCCCCTAAACCCTAAACCCTAGACCCTAGACCCTAAACCCTCAACCCTAAACCCTACACCCGCTCTCTTGTCTTTTGGGGTGGGTCCGCGCTCAGTGAGACCCTGGGGCGACCGAGCTTGCCTCCAGGCTGGCTTACCCTCCAGGCAGGCACAGGCCAGTCACCCTGAACCTTACACTGTCCGCGCACATTGTTGGGTCCTGCATTGGAGGCCCCCTGGGTGGGGTCCTGGAGACCCCTGGGTCCCAGGCAGGGCTGTGGCTGGCCCTGGCCCTGGCTCCTGGGCGCTCTGGACCCTCGTGGCCTTGGCCTGGACCTGGCCTCGCCCTGGCCTTGGCCCTGGCTTTGCTGGCCTTACCCCTTCGCGCACACCAGTTAACCCAAGCTGTCCACTCGCTTGGGGCCAACCCAAGCCCCTGACCCTGCCTGCCTGGTTTTAGCCCCCTTCGCGCCAACCAAGCCTCGCTGCCTGTGTCTGTTCCTGGCCCGGCCATCCCTGGCCTGAGCCCCTTCGCCCCAACCCAAGCTGTCTTCGCTGACCCTGCCTCGCCTTTCCGTCTGCGCATCGCAAAAGCCCTGGTCCACGCACCTTGTGGAGGTCCCCAAAAGGGCGTGAGCCATGTGATGCTTCGTAAAACTAGAAGAGGGATGGCCCGAAAGCATCGATTTGCCGTGCGTTGACTCCATGCACTTGACTCTTTGTATGCACTTGGACAAGTGTATGTACTTATATGTTTGCATACTCACTTGTACACTGCACTTGTATACTGGACGTGCATGCACTTGAACTGCATGGCATTCAAGTGTGTTGAGTTGAATGCCATGCACTTGTGGTCAACTCTATACACTTCATGGGCATTCAATACATCTGAAGTAAACGGACTTGAACTGTATGAACTTCACTTGCATGCACCCGACTCGGCTGTGCACGTCCAATCCACGCGAAGCTATGAAAGAAAAGACAAAAACATCTAACGCGAGAGCCGTCAGCTCGGCAGTCGCTCTGAAGTCCAAGCTCATAGTCCAGAGCACCTGTCAGGAAGCAAGAACTCAGCATGCACGCATGTAGAGCATCCGGTTT
Source organism: Symbiodinium natans (assembly GCA_905221605.1). Classification (NCBI taxonomy): domain Eukaryota; class Dinophyceae; order Suessiales; family Symbiodiniaceae; genus Symbiodinium; species Symbiodinium natans. The sequence continues at coordinate 49,183 of CAJNDS010000181.1, forward strand.
GATGTGTGACGGCACATACGCCTTCGTGCTGCAGGCAGGAATCTAAGCAGTCATGTCTCTTTTTTTTGTCTTGGGCTGGCGTACTCCTGTCTCTGGAAACTGGAAGGTTTTCGAGGCCCCGGAATTCGAGTCCCAACAAAATTGCGAGGTTTTCGACACCCGGACGAATTCGAGTCCCACGATATTTGCGATGGTTTCGACATCCGGGAATTCGAGTCCCACGATGGCAGAGCCGCCCCCTTCTCTCACCCGGTCCCCGTGCCAATGGCACGAGCGAATGCACTGCGGACAATGCGTTGATCATTCTTGATCAAGACTGCAAAAAAGACACGCCAGACCTCAAGCAAAAGACACCAACCAAACCGGCTCAGTGCCAGGCTCAGACATGCAAAGAAGTAGAGTCTAGAGTTGCAACACAAAAATGTGCACGCTTTCTGACTTTCTCTGCCAGACCAGGATCAAGCAGAATCAGAAAGACTACCGGAGGCATGGGACTCCGAGGAGGTGCTCGAGCTTTCGAGGAATTCGAGTCCCACGGTATTTGCGATGTTTTCGACACCCCGGCATTCGAGCCCCACGATATTTGCGAGGTTTTCGAGGCCCCGGAATTCGAGTCCCACGAAATTTGCGCGGTTTTCGAGGAATTCGAGCCCCGCGATATTTGCGATGGTTTTCGAGGCCCCGGAATTCGAGCCCCACGATATTTGCGAGGCTTTCGAGGAATTCCAGTCCCACGATATTTGCGATGGTTTCGGCATCCCGGAATTCGAGTCCCACGATATTTGCGAGGTTTTCGAGGCCCCGGAATTCGAGTCCCATGATATTTGCGAGGTTTTCGAGGAATTCGAGTCCCACGATATTTGCGATGGTTTCGACATCCCGGAATTCGAGTCCCACGACATTTGCGAGGTTTTCGAGGCCATGGAATTCGAGTCCCACGATATTTGCGAGGGTTTCGACATCCCGGAATTCGAGTCCCACGATATTTCGAATTCGAGTCCCACGATATTTGCGATGGTTTCGACATCCCGGAATTCGAGCCCCACGATATTTGCGAGGTTTTCGAGGCCCCGGAATTCGAGTCCCACGATATTTGCGATGGTTTCGACATCGAGTCCCATGATATTTGCGAAGTTTTCGAGGCCATTGAATTCGAGTCCCACGATATTTGCGATGGTTTCGACATCCCGGAATTCGAGTCCCACGACATTTGCGAGGCTTTCGAGGAATTCGAGTCCCACGATATTTGCGATGGTTTCGACATCCCCGGAATCCCCCCACGATATTTGCGAGGTTTTCGCGCACGCGGAATTCCGCTTCCATGCCAATATTTGCGAGGTTTTCAAGCATGCGGAATTCCGCTTCCATGCTATTTGCGGCGTACTACGTCTGTACTGCAAAAGGTCGACTTTCCAGCCACTGAAGCTCCTGGCGTCCGCGGCCTACTACATTTGTACTATAAAAGTCAACTTTCCAGCCACGGCAGCTCCGGGCGTCGCCGGCGTACCACGTCTGTACTACAAAAGGTCGACTTTCCAGCCACTGAAGCTCCGGGCGTCCGCTGTACTACAAAAATCGACTTTCCAGCCACGCAAGTCCCCGGCGTACTACGTTTGTACTACAAAACTCGACTTTCCAGCCACGGAAGCTCCGGGCGTCCGCGGCGTACTACATTTGTACTACAAAAGTCGACTTTCCAGCCACGAAGCTCCGGGTGTCCCCGGCGTACTACATTTGTACTACACAAGTCGATTTCCAGCCACGGAAGTCCCCGGCGTACTACCTCTGTACTACAGAAAACGCAAAAACACTACGGTTTTGGCACCGCGACCACGCGAAAACCCGCAGAGGGGTTACGTTTGTGTGTCAAGAAACGCACAAACACGACGGTTCTGGGACCGCGCCAACGCCGAAACCCGCAGAGGGGTTACGTTTGTATGTCAAAAAACGCAAAAACAGTCGAACGATCTCCGAGTATGGTTGCGTAAGGTTTAATGAAAGCCTCAACAAGCGGGCCAGCCGCAAACTCCATCCAAACATTGGCAGCTTCAGTTGTATTCATTCTGAAGCAAGGGGAGAAACTACACCCAAGCCCTATACTGAGCCCTAACTCCCCAACCCTACACCCTAAGCCCCAAACCCCCAAACCCTAAAACCCCAAACCCACAATCCGGTACGGGACTCCCAAGCCCGGCCATTGGTAGCCACCAGCCTGGCAGGAGGACTGCGCTCCACTCTGCTTTTGGCAGCTGCCTCCGCAGGTCCGTTCCGTTGAGGAGCTTAGCAGAAGTGGGCTTCAGAGGGTAGGGTTTTTTAGGGTTGTTAGGGTTTTTGGGGTTTCTGTGGCTTTTAGTGCATTTACGGTTTAGGGTTTAGGGTTTAGGGTTTAGGTTGAGGGTTTAGGGTTTCGGGTTTAGGGTTTGTGGTTTTGGGTTTAGGGATTGAAAAGAAGTTAACCATCATGCATGTACCTGGTACATGATGCACTGGGCGGCTACCAGGATCCGGGGTCCCAGATGACAATGCTACCTGTCCCCAGTGTTTCCGGATCTCTGTTGCGCCTGGGTTCGAGGCCTACTCGGAGGTTCATGGGTACTTATAACCCCACATATAAGTCAATAAGTCTACTTATAACCTACTTAGGGGAGTTAGGGGGTCTATAAGTACAGTTATAATTGGGGAGAGAGAAACCCTAAACCCTAAACCCTAAACCCTGAACCCTAAACCCTAAACCCTAATTGGGATTACAAGTGCCCATGAACCTCCAAGTAGGAGCTGTCATCATGACCTTAGAGGCTCTAGCCTGTTGGTGTGGCGGGAGCTCAGGGCAGTGCAGAGAGCGTGGGGCCCGTTTTAGGGTTTAGGGTTTCGGGCCAGGGTTTAAGGTTTAGGGTTTAGGGTTTAGGGTTTAGGGTTTAGGGTTTAATTAGGGTTTAGGGGACCACGTTACCCACGTAAAGCTTTTCCCGCAAGGCTTCCCGAGTGCCGCTGCGTCTTGCAGCAGCCAGAGGCGAGAATGCTTGCGCTACGTGCTTTGCTCCCGCACCGGCTTGCACCGGAATGGTGGGTATGACCTGCTCTTGAGCATCGCAGGAACAACGATATTCAACAACTTGGTACTGTGCGAGTGGAAGCGATACATGAAGTGCTGATGGTCAAAGTCAAACTGCAAGATAAAAAATTAGCTCATGGTTGGGATCGTATTAAAATTTATATTTATATTCCTTATTGGGTTTAAGTACCCTTGGTTTAGGGTTTAGGGTTTAGGGTTTAGGGTTTAGGGTTTAGGGTTTAGGGTTTAGGGTTTAGGGTTTTTTTTGCCACCCGACTAGCCACAGCAATGCGGGGTACAAGGTCGGAACTTAAGGGTTTAGGGTTTAGGGTTTAGGGTTCCCCCAAAATGGACCCCAATGCATCAGCAGCCTAAACCCCATGAAACCCCGGCACAAGCGGTTGGGTCCCTGCGGCCTGGATGGACCCATGCAGCCTGCGCTACACGCTCGGAACGCCACGCTGCCAACACCGGTGTTCGATGAAGGAGTCTGGTGGTTATTCAAGGTTTCAGTCCCTTCACAGGGCGTGTGCACAAGGAGCTCTATCAACTTACGCACCAAGGGGGGCCCCTTACCATAGCAGTTGGGTACACCTTCATCCGGGCTTCCGGGGGGAAGGCTCTTGTGCCAAAGCTTTTGCATCTCTTCAAAAAACCGTGGGCTGCCTTGGGCTGATTGCCCCGGCGCCCATATGGTAGCTCTTATCTGGTGAGTAAGAGCTTCTAAGCATCAGACACCAGGCCGAGGTCCTTGCAAGGTCTCAAGGCCGCTTCAGCTTCGTCTGGTCCGCGTGGGCTGAGGATGTTCTCTCCATCAGGTCTCGCGCCTTGCAACGGGGGGGGGGGAGTAGTTTGACCATGACAGGCACCTGTCCACACCTTCGATGACTACGCAGGGGATTCCCAAAAAAAAAGGGGGGAGGGCTTCTTGAGTTCCTCGAATAGGGTTTGGGGTTGAGGGTTTAGGGCTCAGGGCTTAGGGGTAAGGAGTGGTCGTAGGGGTAAGGACTACACGTTTAGGGATGTACAAGGCGGCCCTCATGTTGGGAAATACCCAGATGACCATGATGGCTCAGCGAAACCTGCGCAACGGCCATGGCGGTCAGAGGCTTCAGAAACACAAATGCCCCCAAACCTGAAACTCCAAACTTCCTGCTCATGGGTAGTATAGGGTTTAGGGTTTAGGGTCTATGAACCACTAGGAAACTCAATGCCACCACGCATGTTGAGCTGCTAAGGCAGGCCATCATCGCCATTGGCCCTAAACCCTAGACCCATCTAAACCCCACTAATTACTCAACCCTAAACCCCTCTAAACCCTAAACCCTTTTTGAACCCTAAACCCTAAACCCTAAACCCTAAACCCTAAACCCTAAACCCTAAACCCTAAACCCTAACCCTAAACCTTAAGCCCCTAGCTGTCCTGCTGGGCATCGCTCAGCCAGGCAGACAGCTCGGAGTAGGTGGCCATCTCCGTCTTCTCCACCAGGTTTTCGATGTGGCGCACGTTGGCCTGAGGGGCGCTTGTGGTGCGGGACGGCAGGGCCTGCGGGACTGCGGGACTTCAGGGATTGGGGTTTAGGGTTTAGGGTTTAGGGTTTAGGGCTTAGGGTTTAGGGTTTAGGGTAGTTTAGGGTTTAGGGTTTATTTAGGGTTAGCTGGTTGAGGGCTCGGAGCCAGGGCGTTAGGGGTTTGAGGGCTTTCTTCTCCCGATGCGTTTCAGGGTTTGTGCTCTGCAGGGCCTGGTCACCACTACTGCGCAAGCCTGAACCAACCAAGTCAAGGACAACCCTAAACCCTAAACCCTAAACCCTCAACCCTAAACCCTAAACCCTAAACCCTAAACCCAGGATTTCGCAGGAAGTGTGTTGCACATAAGGCTTTATGTAATGAGATGATATACGAGGGGACTAACGGCTTTATTCTGAGGGGTGAATATGTTCACAAAGATGAATGTTAGATATATATATATATATATGTATACATACATACATACATACATACATACATACATACATACATACATACATACATACATACATACATACATACACACATACACACATACACACATACACACATACACACATACACACATACACACATACACACATACACACATACACACATACACACATACATACATACATACATACATACATACATACATATGTGCCATTCACACCATTCTGGGTAGGGGGATCAAAAAAAATTGTTTGGGATCAAAAAATTGTTTATTTCTAGGCGGATCAAAAAAACTTATTTGGGATCAAAAAACAATTTACTGAAGGCTTCTTGCAAGCGGAACGGAGGCTGTAAACGCTCAGAAATGCAGCAGTTCTGGCCGTTCGCAAGCTCCAAATACCGAAAAAACACAGCATTTTTGCGCATTTCAGAGTTTCCAGAGAGGCTGCAGATATTGTTTGTAGCAGCAGTTCTGCGCTTTCAGAGGCTGGAAATACTGTACACTGCAGCATTTCTGAGTTTCCAGAGGCTGCAAATACGGAAAATAGCAGCATTTCTGCGATTTCAGAGGCTGGAAATACTGTGAATAGCAGCATTTCTGAGTTTGCAGAGGCTGCAAATCAATGCTGGCATCTTGGCATTAGAAGTTTCAAAAATGCGTATACTCTGAAGCATGTATATTCTGGCATAGAATTGTGGAAATTCTTGTATAATATTGTATGACAGTGTATATTATTGCATGTTATTGTACGTTGTTGTATATTGTTGAGTATTATTGTATTGTCTTGTGTTTTCTTATGTTTTTGTGTGATATTGAATATTATTGCATATTATTGAATGTTATTGTATGTTTTTCAATTTATTGTATATTGTTCTTTTGTAGGTTACTGTATATTATTGTATATTCTTGAATTTTCTTTGTATATTATTGCAGATTACTCTGTATTACAGTATATTATTGTATATTCTTGTATATTATTGTCTACTATTGTATATCTACTATTGTATATTATTGTAGTCTTTTGTACACTATTTTATATTGTTGTATGTCTTGCTGTACATCTTTTGTACATTTTTGAAAAATATTGTATATATGGGTGTAGATTTTTGTATATTTTTGTATATCATTGTATATTGTTGTCTATTATTGAATATTATTGTCAATTACTGAAAATTATTGTAAGTTATTCTTTTCTTTACGTGTATATTGCTGCATATTCTTGTACATACTTGCATATTGTTGTATTTTCTGTATTATTGTATAGTATTGCATCGTTTTGTAATATATTCTTGTATATCATTGTATCTTACTGCGTCTTCATGTTTTTTTGCAAAAAAGTGCTCGCATCAGAAGGATTCATGTGCTTTGAAGCAAGCTTGCCCAGACTAAGAAAACAGCCGGGGAGGGGGGGGGGGGGGGTTGGGGGGGGGGCGCAGCCCCCCCATTTGCAAACCAACGCTCGCATCATTGGTTTGGAAAGGATACTCATATGCTTTGAAGCAAGCTTGCCCGGCTTTAAAAAACAGCGGGGGGTTTGAAGGGGGGGCGCAGACCCCCCCCCCATTTGCAAACACAATGCTCGCATCATGGGTTTGGAAAGGGATTCATACGAGTGGAAGAGCTTGCCCGGCGCCAAACAACAAAAATATGTATTGTGTATTATCAATTCTATATCAAATAGCAGTAAATTTATACATATATGCTTGGCTATTTCGAGTTTATTCTATTTTTATGATACAAAGGTATACTCTACGATATGTGGTCTATTCTACTCTATGCCACTCTAAGTATTTTGTTATACTTTGTTTTCATATATATACACCATATATAGATATACATATATATATATATATTGACATATGATGTTATGTTATGTTTTCCTACGATCCTTTCCTTTCCTTCCTTTGCTTCCTTGCTTCCTTGCTTCCCTTGCCTTGCTTCCTTCTTCCTTGCTTCCTTGCTTCCTTGGCTTTCCGCTTCCTTGCTTCCTTGCTTCTTCTTGCTTCCTTGTCCTTGCTTCCTTGCTTGCTTCCTTGCTTCCTTGCTTCCTTGCTTCCTGCTTGCTTGCTTCCTTCCTTCCTTGCTTCCTTGCTTCCTTCCTTCCTTCCGTCCTTCCTCCCTTCCTTCCCTCCCTCCTTTTCTCCCTCCCTCCCTCCCCTTCCCTCTCTCCGTCGGAAGAACCGAATAAAATATTTCTTGATCCTAAATACATTATTTTTTGATAATAAATAATTTTTTCATGATCCTAAATTATTTTTTTTTGATCCGCATCCCCATAATATGAACCGAAAAATACTTATTTCTGTATATGAATACATACATACATACCTACCTGCATACATACATACCTACCCACATACATACATACATACATGCATACATACATACATACATACCTATACACATACATACCTATACACATACATACATACATACATACATACATACATACATACATACATACATACATACATACATACACATACATGCATACATACCTAAATACATACATGCATACATACATACATATATATATACATACATATACAGAGCGGCGAGCCACCCACTTGAAATAGACCTTGACCAAGAGCACCCATAGCAGTGGAGTTGAACGACACAATCTTGCAGTTCCCTCTCCCTCTCCACCCCTATGAGTCGCATGTACTCACTCTCCACGGTTTGGGGTTTAGGGGTTTAGGGTTTAGGGTTCAGGGTTTAGGGTTTAGCGTTTAGGGTTTAGGATTTAGGGCTTAGGGTTTAGGGTCCTGGCGAATTCCAAGTGAAATTACAGTTGGCCGGGGGTGGGGGGGGCGGCGGGGGGGGCTTGAGCACTTGCACGAAAGGTCCGCCGCTGGTTCAGGCGAACTCCAAAAAAGCTGACGTGTGGCATGTGGGCTCCTTCATCCGAAATCCTTAAACTGAACACCCAATCCCAACACCTTAAACCCTACACCCTTAACCCCATTTGCTTAAGAACCCCCCACAAAATCAAAGAACAGTCATCCCTATATTGCCCTTTTAAGGAAGAATACTCGTTTTGTTGTATTTTTATTCTTTTTTTGGGGGGGGGGGGGGGGGGGGGGCTTCTTAAGCACTTAGTAGAAGACCTGGCCTTGTCGACATCTGGAAGAGTCTGCCACCACACCATGAGGTTGCGAAGGGCTGCGACCACCGACCCGTAGCGCTCCAGCTTCATGTCAACTCCCCGGAACTCCTGCTTAGGATTTAGGATTTAGGATTTAGGATTTGGGATTTGGGATTTGGGATTTGGGGTTTAGGGATTTAGATTTAGGGTTTAGGGTTTAGGGTTTAGGGTTTAGGATTTAGGGTAGGATTTAGGGTTGAGGGTTGAGGGTTCAGGGTTCAGTGTCCCCATGGAACTTTCGTGAGGCACGGGGGCTTGCCATTTGGGACCCTGAACCAAGGTTTAGGGTTTAGGGTTTAGGGTTGAGGGTTGAGGGTTGAGGGTTTAGGGTTTAGGGTTGGCCCAATCCAGACACCAAACCTAATCCTCCCAACCATACCTGGTTCCTATAGGGTTTCTATGCCAAAGAAGCTGACAGGATCTTCCGCTACCCTTTGCAGTCTTGAAGTTGGGTTCTGTGCACCACCATGAACTGCACCTACCCTTTTTGCACGCAACCCTACAAACCCCTTGTGCATCCAGGCCTATGAGACTGCCAACCCTAAACCCTAAACCCTAAACCCTAAACCCTAAACCCTAAACCCTAAACCCGAGTGCCGAAGGAGACGGCGGAGGGCCTGCCAGGAGGCCAGGGCTGCCGAGATGGCAACGACCAGGGGCGTCCAGGAAGTCCTCTACTGAACTTGGAACCCTCGGAAACATGTAGGGTTTAGGGTTTAGGGTTTAGGGTTTAGGGTTTAGGGTTTAGGGTTTAGGGTTTAGGGTTTCGGGTTTCGGGTTTCGGGTTTAGGGTGTGACTTTAGCTGTTTCTTAGCAATTACAGTACCAAAAAAAAAAAGATCCCAAGAATCCCGGAGAGTCTGGTCGGACACGGCAAGCACCGACATCAAGGCCGTGGAGGCCAGGAAGAGCACCTGGGTTGCAGGGGTTCAGGTAGCCCTAAACCCTAAACCCTAAACCCTAAACCCTAAACCCTAAACCCTACACCCTTTTGGGTTTAGGGCCATATTTCGGGGTAAAGAGTTTAGAACTTGGGGTTTGGGAGCTTTGACCCCTCTACACCCTTTGTTGCACAGCCTGAAACCCTCAACCCCTTGTATTGGAGTTTGCCTGAAGCCCAACACCACGTCGACTTGAAGTACTTGGCCTCAAGCTAAGGGGTCGTGCCCTTGCCCACAACCAGTTGTTTGGGGGTGTGCTCTTGCCTTTCTAGGGTTCGGGGACCGTCTATACTGTAAGAAACGCAGCCAAGGATGCCTGTATGGCCATCCGCGTGCGCCGAACCCTGGGTATCCGAGCCTGATAGAAGTCGCGCAGCGGATTCAACCTCCAAATGATGTACTCATCTGGGGTGGCCGGTGCATGATGACTATCCTCCACCGCGGCAGGATCCGGTCTGTCGGCCGGCTTGCTCTGGGAGGGTGGGTACTGCTTGTGACGGCGGTGCGCTGCAGTGACATTTCTCTGAAGCCTCTTCCTCATCATGCTCGCTAGATCCATCGCGCTCTCGTTGCGACTCACATCTGCAGTGCCCTCATCGATTCCCAGACTGAGGCAGACATCGTCAGTGGTCATCGTGGTCGCAATGGCATCTTTGGGACTGAGCGCAGATTCCACAATTGTGAAGATCGCGTTGCGGAGGTTCTTCTCGGCCTGTGGCCAACGCAGCCAAAAAAACAGAACTCCCAGCTACTGATGAGATATGCGCATGGCGTCCAGAACACCCTGGCCCTAACCAAAACCCTAAACCCGAAACCACATGTAACCGCAAACTTGGGATGTTCCCCTTATACTGTCATTAATAGGGATTATAATTAAAAGACCCCTACTATAATCCCTATTGAGGACTGTTAGTACAAGGGGGAACATCCCAACCCTAAACCCTAAACCCTAAACCCAAACCTCAAACCGTTCCTTGCCCGGCCTGTCTCTCAGCCTCGTCTGCCTTCACGCTCATGTGCGTGAAGTCCGCGCCCGCGTAGGCGCCGACCCGGGTCCTGACAACAGGTGGGTTTAGGGTTCAGGGTTTAGGGTTTAGGGTTTAGGGTTTAGGTTTAGGGTTTAGGGTTTTGGGGTTTAGGGTTTAGGGTTTCGCCAACCCAGGTCCTGAACTTCCATATCTCAGCTTGCAGCCTTTGCGACCCGGTTCCTGGGCGAACGGCAAATTTCTGCATGCCATCGTGAGAGATCGGGCTTAGGTTGGGGATGTTCCCATTTTTGCTAGCAGTCCTTCATAGGGATTCTAGTACTCCCTATGGTAATCCCTATTAAGGACTGTAAGTATAAGGGGGAACATCTCCAAGGCTCGGATGAATTTGGGTGTCGTGCCAGGAACTTGGCTCAGGGAGTGACGCAGTCTTTTGCGAAGAGCTTTTTACGGGCTCTTGCCAACAAGGAGACCTACAGAGAGGGATCGGATAGACGATGACATAGACTCACAAGCAGACATAGAGAGAGAGAGAGAGACAGAGAGAGAGAGAAAGAGAAAGAAAAGATAAAGACAGAAATGTAGTCGTTTTAATTTAGAGAAGAGAAGCCGCTGCAGAAGCCGCTGCACCTAGACCCTAGTTAAACCCCAAGCCCTAAACTTCTTGACCCTGGGCTTCTGGCTGGTTCTTCCTATGAGGGAATGAGGCACCCCCACATCATCCCTTTAAAGGGTCTATATAGGGTTTAGGGCTTAGGGCTTAGGGTTTAGGGTTTAGGGTTTAGGGCTGATTCCCTTACTCAGAACCAGCAGGGCCCCTTTTGGCACTTCAAGGCTCGCAGCTTCATCCACTTCTTGGAGGGGTCCGCAAAGGTGGTCCAAGCTGCAAGCGAGCTCGATGCCAGGCTGAGGCCCAACACAGCGTACTTCTTCGTTTCCTTGGGCGTTTGGGTCTTGTGGGTCTAGGGTTTGGGGTTTAGGGTTTAAGGTTTAGGGTTTAGGGTTTAGGGTTTAGGGTTTAGGGTTCCTGACTTCTCCACGAGAAGGCAGAACGCAGCGAATTTTTTTTGATCTGGGCATTGCCCGGTGCAGTGCTGGCACCTGTTGGCCGCACGCGTGCCCATGAATCGGGCTAAGGTGGAATTCTCGGGCTCGTGCCTGGTATCTCCTAGTAGCACCTACAGCAACACAAGCACTATTGCTATGAAGACGATCCAAGAAGCCTGTGTAAAATGAGCTCTTGCCGTCAATCCGACCATCCAGAGAGCCTTAGATCTTTCAGCCGAACAACCTGCGACGCTTTGTGCTGGGGCCTTCCTCAGGCAGGACATGTTTGGCATTCAGCGCCAGAGCTGAGCGAAAGCCTGCATTTCTCAGATTGGAGTCGTTGGCAGCATAAGCTCGGAACAGCGCTGGGTCGACTGCGGACTGCTTCGAAACGTCGTAGTACTTTTTGGGCACAGCGTCGCCGTCCGCGGTCGCCAGAGCCACCAGCCGTGTCACGACTTTGCGATAGTCCCTGAGCTGTGACTCGCCACCAAGCTGCTCAGCCCAGAGCTTCAAATGCTGTTCCTGCAGCAGATGGGACCGCCTGCAGGCATGTACACACCATCGTCTGTCGCGGAGCGAAGAAGTGCGGCAGCTTTTGAAGCGTTGAACAGATTCTGGTCGCACAAGTGGCTGAAATCGCTTCCACATGTCAGTCCTAAATCGCCGAAAAGTCTGCCAATCGAAGGTGCAAGGACTGCAGTACGCAAGGCATTCGCCAGACTTCCATCAGGCTCTTTCTCGGCTCGAACGCAGATCATGAGGCTGTCAATGTATAGAGCCGTCATAAGGTGGTCAGCTTTCAATGCGTCTTCTGGCCGAGCAGTGGCTACTTCACCTCGTGCGAGCTTGACACCCAGAGCAGCTCGAATAGCTCCACGGCCTGGCAAGTAGCTGCCAGTTTCCTTGTCCGAGGCAACGCCAAGCATTCGAGACAGCTTGCTGACAAGCTGTGTGGTGGCGAACTCCTTTGCCTCCATGCCAAGCTCTGCAAACATGTATGCGGCTAAGCAACCTACCAAAAGCTTGTAGCGAGTTTCAGCTGTGTCGCCGTCCTTGACGATGATGTTTCCTGAGCTTCCCAGCTTTGCCAAAAGCTCGTCTGGGAGTGGAAGGCCGATCACTACCGTGGCGTCTACGGGTGGGTCAAGTCCAAATCTCTTGAAGTATGCCTTTGCCTTTCTGGCACCTTCAGCAGTGGAAGTGTCTACGATCTCTGTCCCAGGAAGTCCGATTTCTTCACGCTCGTAAACCATGGTATTCAGAGCAGCTAGGCAAATCTCCATAGCATCGTGGATGCTTTCGGAGAAATACTCCCGGATCAGTTTCAGCGAAGTTTGCCTGGAAATTGCTGCCTTGGCACTGTCAGACATACCACTGTGAAATCCAGAAAGCTGCGGCGATGTGAGTGAGCGGGTAGTGGTCCAGAGTTCTTGAGCCAAAATGGCTGGGTTTAGGGTTTAGGGTTTAGGGTTTAGGGTTTAGGGTTTAGGGTTTAGGGTTTAGGGTTTAGGGTTTAGGGTTTAGGGTTTAGGGTTTAGGGTTTAGTAAGGGTTTAGGGGGTCTGGGGTTTGCAAAGTTCAGGGTTTCGGATTGGGGTGTGTGCTTTTGCTGCTTCCTGTTTGAGCTCTTGGCCTGCAGCACAAAAGCCTCAAGGATGCGGGGGCTACTATTAGTTTCTATCGTATAGTTATATTAAAGGGACCATGAGTATAACCATATTTATATTTTAATCATTATAATACTGATAATAATAATGATGATGATGATGATGATGATGAAGGGACGATGAGGGAATACGACTAGCAAATATTCCGCCCCCTAGATTACCGAGGTGGCCTGCAGGGTTCAGGGCTTCAAAGGGTTTGGAGGCCTAAACCCTAAACCCTAAACCCTAAACCCTAAACCCTAAACCCTAAACGAGATGCGTCGGTGATGTCCTGGGGCGCGGCAGAGGTCGTCACGAAGGTGATGAGCACCCCGAGCAGCAGCATGAGGAAAAACGAGAGCTTGGCCATGCGCTTCAGAAAACGAGCCTTTGTTTGGGGTTTAGGGTTTAGGGTTTAGGGTTTAGGGTTTAGGGTTTAGGGTTTAGGGTTTAGGGTTTAGGGTTTAGGGTTTAGGGTTTAGGGCTTAGGGCTTAGGGCTTAGGGTTTAGGGTTTAGGGTTTAGGGTTTGCATCTCCAGGGTGCATCCAGCTGTTTTTGAGTCGCAAATACCGCTACCCGAATTCCTGGTCTTACCCCCGTCAAGCAGACCCTAATCCTAAACCCTAAGCCCTAAACACTAAACCCTAAACCCTAAACCCCAAGCCCCAAACCCTAAGTCTAAACCCTGCTAGTCGCATGTTGATTGCCTGAAGCTTTCAACCCCAAACCCTTAACACCAAACCCTAAACCCTAAAATCCTAAACATGGAACTCTAAAACCTGATAGCAGTCCTTAATAGAGATTATAATTGGGGGGGGGGGGGGGGGGGTATATATCCCTATTAGGGCTGTTAGTTTTTCAGGGGCAAGGAGGCCCCCAACCCCCCCCCCCCCCCCAAAAGCTACGCCGAGAGGCTCAAAACGCCCCACAAAAAAGTCTCCCGGAGGTGCCGCGTTTGGGGTTTAGGGTTAGGGTTTAGGGTTCAGGGTGTCATGTCCAATTTCATTCAGAAGTAAAGGAGAAAGACACACAAAAAAACAAAAACAAAACAACGACAAGACCTTCCAAAGCGAAGTTGGCAAGGATTCATTGCAACACAAAACCCGGCAAAAAAACACCCCTCAAAACTCCGGACACAAACCCTATACAATTTCTACAAACCCTAAATCCTAAACCCTAAACCCTAAACCCCAAACCCTAAACCCCTAAACCTCAGGGATGGCCTTCTCATCGAAGACATCCGCCAGCGTCCATGCGAAGCGGAGTAGCAGGAGGCCCTGCGGCGGAGAGGCGTTCGAATTAGGGCGCACGCTTGCGGTTTAGGGTTTAGGGTTTAGGGTTTAGGGTTTAGGGTTTAGGGTTTAGGGTTTAGGGTTTGGGGTTTGGGGTTTGGGGTTTGGGGTTTAGGGTTTTGGGTTTAGGATTAAGGTTTAAGTAGGGTTGACGGTTAAGGCACATATGTGTTGAATCTGGACTAGGAGCTTAAGACGGAACCTCAACCCTAAACCCTACACCCTACACCCTAAACCCTAAACTCTAAACCCTAAACCCTAAACCCTAACCCTAAACCCTAAACCCTGAACCCTAAAAGCCTTAAACCCTGAACCCGAAAAACCCTAAAGCCTAAACCCGAAAAACCCTAAACAACCCTAAATACCCGAAAGCCCCCAAAAACCTAAAAACCCTAAAACACTAAAAACCCTAGAAACCCTGAAAGCCCTAGAAACCCTAAATCCCTTCGAAGTCCTCCCAGGAGCCTAAACCCTAGCCCTACACCCCAAACCCTAAACCCTAAAATCCCTGAGCGGTCCTCCAAGGAGCTGGATTTCGGTAGCCGATCCGAGCGCGACAAGGCCTGGATTCGCTGTTTCAGGGCGCGGTGGTCCCCCAGGCGGATGCTGTAGACCTGGTTTAGGGCTTAGGGCTTAGGGCTTAGGGCTTAGGGTTTAGGGTTTAGGGCTAGGGTTTCGGGTTTGGGGTTTAGGGTTTCGGGCTAAGGGTTTAGGGTATACCTTTACAGCAAGAGTTGTTGGGCATGGCTTTGACACCTAAGACCGAAGTTCAGGCGATAAACCTTTTATCTAAGAAATATTCAACATACCCCTAGGTCATACGCCTTAAAAGAAATTAAGGGGTGTGGTAAAATACTCCCTTAGACTCCCTGTATATTACACTGTCATAGGTTAAGGGGTATGGGTTTGGGGTATGGTGAGTTATTCTTCGATTTAGCTACCTTCAACAGAAACGCAGTAAACACCCAAAAGACTACGGATCTAAGGCTACCTAGACCCAAGAGAATAAAAAGCGCACCCTTTCGGTTTAAAAGGGGCTGAAAAGGGCAACCAAAACCCCGAATCCTAGCAACCCTAAGCCCTAAGCCCTAAGCCCTAAGCCCTAAGCCCTAAGCCCTAAGCCCTAAGCCCTAAACCCTAAACCCTAAACCCTAAACCCTAAACCCTAAACCCTAAACCTAACCCCTAAACCCTAAGACTGCATACCTCCTGGGACTTCAGCATCTCGTAGGTGGCCAGCCAGAGCCTCTTGTCAGCCTTCACCACGGCTTTCGACTTCCTTGGTAGTATTGTAAGGGCACCCTCTGCTTTGGGTTTAGGGTTTAGGGTTTAGGGCTTAGGGCTTATGGTTTAGGGTTTAGGGTTTGAGGTTTAGGGTTTAGGGTTTAGGGTTAAGTTTAGGTTTAGGGTTTAGGGTTAAGGGCTTAGGGCTTGGGGCTTAGGGTTTGGGGTTTAGGGTTAGGGTTAGGGTTACTACCATGGCTTTTGACTTTCATGCTAGCCCGGAAACCCTATAACAAGGGCACCCTGTGTTTAGGGTTTAGGCTTTCGGGTTCTTTGAAAGGCAAAAAAACTGTGGAAAAAGGCACCGCTGGGCTGTCAAGCTTCCTCACCTGGTCATATCTCTGGGACTCTAACAGCCAGCGGTCGAGATGTTCAAGCAGAGCTCCATGTACCTGCTCAAACCTTGGCTCTCCTCAAACATGTGCAAAAGGCTAACACATCTAGGGTTTAGGGTTTAGGGCTTCGGGTTCCAATTCCCCTAAACCCTAAACCCTAAACCCAAAAACCTCCGTTGCACCTGGAGAAACCCTGAACCAACCTGCACAATCCGCGACTCAGCAGCCGCAACGCTGATGGCAGTCTCTCTTTGCTCAAGGTCACCTTGGGAAGGCCTGCGACAGTTTTAGGGTTTAGGGTTTAGGGTTTAGGGTTATTCCCCCTTTTGTCCTTAATGGGGATTCCAGTACCCCCCTATTCTAATCCCTACTAAGGACTTACGGTATAAGGGTTCTGGGGTTCAGGGCCGGGGGCGCAGAGACACGAAGTCATATCTAATGGGCCTGTGTGAGTGCAGTCAGAAGCCTTCGGTTGATGCAGCGCACGTCCCGAAGCTGAGAGGCAAACTGGAGCTCATGCTTTGCATGTTCTAGAGCCTAGGAACCCTTAGGGAAGCTTAGGGGGAGCCTTAGAGAGAAGTGCGGAGTACTAGGGAAGCTTGGGTTCCATGGCCCCGGAGCCTTGAAACTGCTGGGGAAAAACACAACAGATGGGGGCTTCCCACAATAGGGGTACCCCCTTAGGGTTGAGGGTTGAGGGTTGAGGGTTGAGGGTTGAGGGTTTAGGGTTTAGGGTTTAGGGTTTAGGGTTTAGGGTTTAGGGTTTAGGGTTTAGGGTTTAGGGTTTACCCAACAGATCCCACACACGCCTGCAGAATGAAATCCGGACTCTTCTGGGCCATTCAGTAGCTTCACTTCTTTCGTTCCAGCGCCATCCGCCACAGAAATGAGGATGCTGTCCCAGCCATTGAAGATGGCATAGAAGCACAGCTTAGCCCACTGTTCCGACCACTGCTGCTCAAGCTGTGGCCAATCCTGAAATCAAGAGGAACCTAGGTGAGGTGAGGTGAGGTGAGGATCGACCGAGGCACGAGCCTGGCCTAACAAAAGGGCGGCCCCTCCGGCACAAGGCTTAAGAGGCCAGCCCCAACAACACACGACACGACAACCACAAAACAAAAAGGAACAGCAACGCGAAACGAACGAGACAACGCAACGCTTTGCGGACCTCCATGGCGAGCTAATTTGCCCTCGCCCTGACCACCCAAAGGCTCACGTCCTTTACCGCTTCTACCTGCGCGAGCATCTCGATGAGGACCCTGTGAAGCTGCAGCAGAAAAACGAGGCGAAACCACGCGGGTAGAGGCCGGATGAACCAGGCGTCGACGGTGCTGGAGGGGGGCTTGATCCCGGCTCGCACTCAATAACCACTGATTCACTTCGCGACCTTACTTGGCTGACATTTCCTTCCCAATCCATGAGTCTTGAGTTGTACACCACGTGCTTCCCAATATCCAGCTTCTCTGCCTTGTGATGTTGTCCTCGAGTCTGCGCCCACGCAGCATACCAACGCGAGCACCGCTCGCACCGCTACCGCGTAGCGTACGCACTGCGAGCACCGCCCGCACTTCTACCACGCCGCCCACGGTCGTCACGTAAACACGGCTCCGGCACCGCCGGTGTCTGCGGCCAGAGCGAAAGCGTCGGCGCCCGGGGTAGACCCTACCCCCGCCTTGCTCACGTCTCCCATCCCACCCCAAACTGCCACCATCCGTCTGTGCAACTGCCGGGTCCGCATCGCCCTGCTGCCAAAAAGTAGGCTCCGAGCTCCGAAACATAGTTGAATTCGAAAAGGGGCCCCACGGCCTGTTATTTCCAAGTATCGCAGAAAAAGTGAATCCTCTCCAGAAATAGACCTCCAGATGCTCAAAGACTGCAACGACCCCCAACCCACGATTGAGTTGCACCCAAAGTCCAAGGAATGCACACATAACATCATACACCGAGGCACTGTCGCACTAGCGCCACAGAGGGGGGAAGAAGAGGGTGCTCATCGAACCCTCAACCTGAGGATCTTAGTGCCGCCCCGGAGGTCCACCCAACTTCCAACTCCAGCCCCTCCGCAAGCCAGCGCTAGTCTCCGGGGCAAGAGGAACCTAGGAATCAAAAAAGGGGTACCATGTCTTTTGCTTCAAAGGGGGCTTATAGGGGAACCTGAACCTAAAAAGAAAGGAAAGAAGGGTCGGTACCCCGGGTCCTAGCCCTAAACCCTAAACCCTAAACCCTACACCCTAAAAAAAAGGGGGAATAGGGGCTTCCTCTCGGCCCTAGAATCTTTGCAGGTTCGAATGGCTTCGACGGCATCTCTCAACCTCTGGGTGGTCATGCTGGACTCCTGGCAGCCAGCCATGTAGGGTTTTCGGGTTTAGGGTTTAGGGTTTAGGGTTTTAGGGTTTTAGGGTTTTAGGGTTTAGGGTTTAGGGTTTAGGGCTTAGGGTTTAGGGTTTAGGGTTTCGGGTTTCGGGTTTAGGGCCAAGGCATAGGGTTTAGGGTTTAGAAAACCATGGACACTCAGATCACCCGTTCTTGGCGTGAGGATGTGGGCCTGGGTCAGGTTGCCCTGTAACCTAGGCTTTAGAAAGGGTGCCCTTTTTTCTGCTTAGAGGGGTTTGTAAGGGAACCTATGAAAACCCTCCCTGAAATGGGAATGACTGTTGGTTCTTGGCTTGTCGGGCCCTCCACGCGACTGTGGCCGGGGTGTTGGATCAAGCGCAAGCCTTATCTCACCGACTTATTTATCGACTGAGAAGTCCTTGAACACTTGATCTGCCACGTAGTCCGTGAAGATTGCGGTGGCTGTGCTGACATCCTCGTCTTCATGGGCGTGATCTTCCGGATTTGCATCGCCCCGTTCATGGTGTGACTGGACTGTTGCTTTTATCACCGCGTCGTAAAGCCACAGGTGCTTGTCAACCCGCTGCTCCTTCACCTTGTTTTTCAAGGCCGCCCGAATGCCGGCCAGTGCAGAGCCGACATGCGTGTCAAAGAGGTTCAGACTGTTAAGGGCTTCGGCGTGTAATCGCAGTCGCTCGGAAGCCTTCTCCACGTCAAGCCTGGTTGCAGAGTTGGCAGCCGCACCCGGATTTTCCTCGACCAACACCAGTGGGGTGTCATCGGGTCCTCCATCCTCGCTCTTTCGAGCTGGCAGGTGATCCGGCCTGCCATCAAGCAAAACCAGGGGGATGCCATTCGTCACGCAGTTCAAAGCCTCATACTTCAGGACATTCATGTCACCGCCGGTCCATAAGCCCAGCACCGGAAGCGTACTGCGCAGGGAGGACACAAAGATGTTCTCGAACTGCACCGCAGCCCTTGGATCAAGGAACCCCTTCTCGTCCAAGCACTCAAAGACAACATAGGCAGCAGCCCCTTCCACCAGTCGATGTCGTGGCCATAGCACGGGGTCAGCGCCATACATCCTCGGTGCCCATCTTCTCCGAAGAGCCCTTCTTTGTCTAATCCCTCAATCCTAAACGTTGTACCTAAACCCTCTAATGGGTTTCAAAAAGTACCCGAAGCCCTTCCCGCCCCCCCCCCCCCCCCCCCCCCCCCCCCACAACAAAAAGAACAAACAAAGATATCCCGGGGCAATATTGGGGGGATCCAAAGCCCTAAACCCTAAACCCTAAACCCTAAGGTTCTGTGTCAGCGCAGGGATGAAGTCGGCCTTCTTCCAGCTGTCGTTACTCTGCAGCAGCTTGTGCTCCAAGCTGCCAGGGTTCAACTTGCTCCTGGGTTTAGGGTTTAGGGTTTAGGGTTTAGGGTTTAGGGTTTAGGGTTTAGGGTTGAGGGTTTAGGGTTTAGGGTTTAGGCGCCTCCCCCCTACAGTGGAGGTTGCTCGCCAGCTAGCCCGGTGCCGGAGCCGGACGAGGCGTACCCCAAGGGCCCCAGGCCAGAAAATCCCGAACCTCTCGCCGCAGCTCCCCGCGTCCAGGACCCCCGTCGGACCTTTCTGGGACCGTCAGGGGCCCCCTTAACCTTGTGGCCTGACACTTGTCCGCCCCCTCAACACCCCCTACCCGCGCCCCGGTCAGGAAAAGCGACAATGGTGTTGTGAGTTTAAATCCAGGCTTTGCCGCCTTAGACGGTGTGGGGTGGGAGAAAGGTGTGAGAGGGGCCCTCCCAGATCGGGCCATGGCTGCCATTCGCATTGGGCGATGCCTTCAAGGCCCTGCTGAGGACCGTCTCATTTACAGCATTTGCGCCATATTACAGCAAACCCTAAACCCTAAACCCCTATATGTAAAAAAGGGGGAAGACAGCGTGCTCCGGTACAGCGATGGCTCGGTATGTAGAGACTCCGGGCGTTCTCGACAATAAGCAGCTGGAAAGGGCACGAAGCTCCAAGACTGTTCTGAATGGGCTCGCTGACTTCTGCAAAGGCCTGGGTTTAGGGTTTAGGGTTTAGGGGTTCAGGGTTCAGGGTTCAGGGTTCAGGGTTCAGGGTTCAGGGTTTGGGGTTTGGGGTTTGGGGTTTGGGGTTTGGACTTTGGGTATACAAGGTTGCAGGATCTGCGATCGTTCCACACCGCTATACAAAGGGTGCCCTTTTTTCGGCCTATACTCTGGGTCCGAGCCCTAAACCCTAAACCCTAAACCCGAACAAAAAAATGGAAAGAAGGGCAAAGCCGAGGCACAGTTGTCAGGCTACAGGAGCTTCTTCCGACCAGCAGTGCGTTCGTCTGCATGGCCACAGGGAGGAGCACATCGCGAGCGATGATGTTCCTAAGTTCAAAGGCTTGAGGGTTTAGGGTTTAAGGTTTAGGATTATATAGGGTTTAGGGTTTAGGGTTTAGGGTTTAGGGTTTAGGGGTTTAGGGTTTAGGGTTTAGGGTTTAGGGTTCAGGGCATGTCTTGGGCCTACCAAGCGGAAAACTCAGGGCTGAACCCCAGAGTTCCCCCCACGCAGCCTTGCCATTGTGATGACAACCATGCATGCCGAGATTTGCTTTCTGGCGGAGCCCAACAGCGAGATTTAGGGTTTAGGGTTTAGGGTTGAGGGTTTAGGGCTTAGGGGTTTAACGAAACCTGATCCAGTGATCAATGGTGCCTTTCCAAGACTTGAGCCACTAAGTGTACCGAAGTGGTTTCAGAAAGGGCAAGAACGACTTAGGACAGGACTGAACCTTAACTCCTAAACCCTGAAACCTAAACCCTAAACCCTAAACCCTAAACCCCTGAACCCTAGACCCTAAACCCATAGACCCTAGACCCTAAACCCTAAACCGGTGGCGGGCCACAGTTGCCTCTCAACCTTTTCCTCATTGCCAGGCAGTTCAGGAACCGTCTTCGTAGGCAAGAACCTTGGTATGCCAGTACCCATATTACAATAAGGGGTTTAGGGTTCAGGGTTGAGGGTTTAAGGTTTAGGGTTTAGGGTTTAGGGTATCGGGTTTACTTTAGAAGGGAACCTTGAACCAAAAAATGGGAAAAGGGTACCAGTGGGCGACCGAGGAACTCTTTGAGCCGCGATCGTCCTTTCCAGTAGCTCCGGCCGAGCAGGGATGGGACAAGCCAGATCACTAGCCTCAGTTGGGCTTTGGGTTTAGGGTTTAGGGTTTAGGGTTTAGGGTTTAGGGTTTAGGGAGCTCAGGAAAGATGACTTACAGAGCACGTTGGCCTTACGATTACGTAAGGCCACGCCCATCACCCGAGAAATGATTTGCCGCCCTCCACTCTTTCTGCTGGGCCGATGCTCTCAAAGCCATGAACCAGAACAGTGTGGCTTCTACTGTTGCGAACCCTTTGGATTAAGCTCTCAGCCCTGAACCCTAATTCTCCCCACTGTTCTGACTGAACCCAGCATCCTTTCTCTTGACCCTTCGGAATCAGACAAAAAAAAGCGACAAGCTAAACCCTAGAGAGCCTCAACCCCAAACCCCAAACCCTAAACCCCAAACCCCAAACCCTAAACCCCAAACCCTAAACCCTACCCCCCCCCCCCCCACTAAACGCTTCATTCGCGAAGCTTTGGCTCCTGAATGCCCAGCGCTTCCCGCACCTTCGGCATGCGCTCGGCCGTGAAGTGCAGAGCTTGCCTTAGCCGGTCTTCACATTTAGGGGGTTTAGTTAGGGTTTAGGGTTTAGGGTTTAGGGTTTAGGGTTTCGGGTTTCGGGTTTCGGGTTTCGGGTTTCGGGTTTCGGTTTACGGTTTAGGGTTTAGGGTTTAGGGTTTAGGGTTTAGGGTTTAGGGTTTAGGGTTTAGGGTTTAGGGTTTAGGGTTTAGGGTTTAGGGTTTAGGGTTTAGGGTTTAGGTCTAGCTTTCGGAGGCAGGAAACGTGAAGGCTGTTTGTGGCTTAGATGCCCAAACCAGCCCTAGGTTCATGTATAGCTGTGAGTAGGGTTATAGAGCACATCCCAATTCTTGTTAGTTATGACTATAGGATTCATAACGTATTGCCCTCCCTGTAACGACCCATGCACCATCAGGTGCACTCTCTGCCCCAACAATGGGGAGTCGAAGCAAACCTCGCAACCCTTGCGGTGGACAAGCAAAGCCACTTGTTGGTGAAGTAGATCACCTGCTAAGGTTCGGTTGCGGCTTTCGCCAATTTGTGCTTTAGGGGTACCTGCAACAAACAGGCTTGCAACTTCACAAACCCCCATGTTTGCAGTGGCCCTAGCTATCACCCAACTGATATCGTGGCCGGACTTCAGAACCACCCAAATAACATTCTCCCTGTAAGGGCAGTATAGGGATTGCTGTTCCTTTATTTATTTTTTTTTTTTTTTGGGGGGGGGGGTTCTTCAGCAAATAGTAGATGACTACCCACATACCCTGTACTCAGGGGGTCTGATCCCAGGGACCTCTCCTGAAGCCTCGACACCCTGAACGCCCAAACCCGAAAACCACTAAACCTGACAACCCCGAACATCCTTGAATTTTCAGGCCAGGGCCCGGGGGGGCGGGGGGGCCGGGGGGGGGGGGAGTTAACTCCAACACGTTTCGGGCACAGGGATTGGGTGAAGGTGTTTCTGGGAAGCACGGGGGTTCAGGTGCATGGGCTTGGGATGTTCCCCTTATACTAACAGTCCTTAGAAGGGGTTAAAATAGGGAGGGGGTACTAAAATGTGTATTACGGACTGTTATTAAGGGGGAACTTCCTAGATTTAGGGTTTGGGGTTCAGGGCTTGGGGTTTAAGGGTTCTGGGGGGCTCCAGGGGCATGGCCTTGGTCTTATGCAGGAACTCCCCAACATTGTATGTCACCGTCGAGACCATGTGCTGGAGGCCTGTTGAGGGTTCCGGGCTTTGAGGCTATTGGGGCTTCGGAAGTCACCCAAACTCAAACCCCGCACCACGCTACGAGACCCATAACCTAGGACCCAGGAACAAAAAGGTGCCCTTTTTTGGTTTAAAAGTGCTGAGAGGGAACCTAAACCCTAAAAAAGGGAATAAGGGCCTACTCTGAGGAGGCTTTGGCTTTTCCGCAGCGGGAGCAGAACAAGATAGGCGGACCGGGAATCCACCGCTTGGGAGAACATGCAAGCTGCGCGTGAGGAGTGGGAGAAAGAGGTGGAGAGAGACCTGCAGGCGAGGGAGGCTGCAGAAGCCGCGATTCCTTGCAAGTGCTCGCGTCTGCCACGCGGAAGGGCGGTAGAAGCGCTTCGCACAGGGATCTGCTCGAGGAGACTAAAGTCGGGGTTTCTGAGGCAACGCTTTTGGAACCCTATCTGGTTTCCTGCACTGTTCGCACTCCTCGAGCAGCTCCTGCGGAAAATGGACGCGCGCTGCCTTTTGCTTTGCATAAGTTAGGCTAGCGACTTGCTGTTGAAGGAAGCTGAGGTGTAGAGCCGTCTGGATGATCCTGTCGACGTGCGACGCTTTCTTGCAAGCTCGGGCTCCTCATGCTGCCTGCGCAGCGCTGACATCTGCCTTGACTCTTCATCCTCCCAGAGCATTCTAGCTCTTTCAGAATCCTCAAACTCTTCCGGAAGAGCGTCATCAAATTGCGTCGCACGCATGTCCTCGTCCTCGCATTCCTCCACAAAACGCAGCGCTCGTCTCGTTGCCCTGGAACCTAAGTCCGGGCCAACCGATTGCAGCGCCTGACGCCCCGGCGGTACCTCGTCATGCGACCTCCGACAGCTCTAGCCCCAATCCATGCACAGGGAAGGATTCCATCGCGCACGGGACAAAAGTTTTGTCGACTAAAGTAAAGGAGCCAGAGGACCTGCAGTCACAAGCAGCTTAAGACGCACGCAAAACAGTAGGGAGCCATGTGCAAGGAATGCATCCTTATTACTGCCAAAATTTGAGCACCGATGCGGCCGGCAGCAATTTCTGTTGCGTTCTTGTGAGGCTGCAAGCTGGTATAAGACATTGTGCTGTTGCACTTGTGGAAGACAGTGCTGCGACGATGCCGAACACGTTGCTGCTTTGTCGGTTAGTAGTAGTCGCCCCTGTCGCGGCGCTCAAAGGTGATGCGTCAGTGGGGCAGAAAGTTTTGTGGAGGCCCAAGCCTCTCATTCGATCCGCGCGCCAAGATCCTAGCTGCATTCTGCGACGATGTTAGGACTGGCTAGTGCGCAAGGCAGGTTCGTTCCACTCAGACCCATCTTCGTGATGCGTGCGCCCGTCATTGTCAACGCACGCGCTGGCGTCCGCGCCCGCGGTGACCTTCATCTTCTTCCCGCACGGTGGCCTGCCGCTGCTACAGTACGACGCAGCGCACGTCACGGCACATGCGATGTCACCCTTGTTGTTCTTGATCCTCGGGCGCCGGTCACACAGTGCACTGCGAAGGTACCTAATCTCGCTCTTGACCTGGTTGTTGGGGCACCATGGGCACCAATCCCCTGGCGGAGACCTACGGTCTTTTCAACGAAGCGCGAAATCGCAATCGTCCTCTTGCGAACTTGTTGCTGCCGCTGCTGTTCTTCTCCTTTCCTTGCGCGTGGCTGCCGCATGGCAGGATTTTCGGAAGGATGTTTTATCTTGACCAAGGCTTTCTCTGCGTTTGTCAGCGATGATATCTTGTGCCAAAATGGCGACTAAAAGAGCTAGGAAATATGGGGTTTAGGGTTCAAGGTGTGCTGCCACCTGTTTAGATCTTGGGGTTCTTAGGGTTCTTAGGGTTAGGGGTCATGTGCGGTGAGGGTCTGCAGGATGCCCTAGTGCCGGGAAAGGTTGGGGGTTTCGGTTTTACAGCCTTGGCTCACCAGACCCTGGGGGCCTGGAAACCGTACCCCAGACCCTTTTGAAACTGGACTTGATGACTGCGCCCAAATCCTGAAGCCTAGACCCTAGACCCTAAACACTAAAACCTAAACCCTAAACCCTACACCCTAAACCCTAAACCCTAAACCCTAAACCCTAAACAATTCTGCTGGGCCGCTTTCCACCTGAAGTCTGGCCACCTGCTCCTTGAGCTCCTTCCCGAGAGACCAGGCTTCGGCTGCTTTAAGTAGGGATACACATCAATACATATAGCTATATATATATATATAGATATGTGTATACATATATATATATATATATATGTATATGTATATAGAGAAAGAGAGAGAGAGAGAGAGAGAGAGAGAGCGAGAGAGATAGAGAGAGAGAGAGATATATATATATATATATATGTGTGTATCTATATTGTGGCTTAGGGTTTCGGGCTTTTAAGGTTTCGGGGTCAGGATTATTCAGCCTCCCAACGGCTCTTGAATGTGGGCCCCTTGTTAAGCGGCCAGAAAAGGCTGCCCTCCTGCAACCCTAAACCCTAAACCCTAACCCTAAACTCCAAAACCCTAAACCCTAAACCCTGCCTGCTTCGCATCCTCGCCAGCGCTCGTGGACCCCGCAGGCTTTGAGGTCACCGACGCCTGCTGGCGAGTCTCGAGCTCCTGGAGCGACTTTTCCAGGCGCTCATGCACCTGACTCAGGGGCACTTCTGTCGCGCTGGCTCCCGAAGTTTCGGATTGCGGGAAGCGTTTTAGGGGCCCGGCGATGCAAGCTTGCGTCATGAAACCTTCAGCCACTTGACCACAGAGATGGTGGGGTCTAGGCCGAGGCACCTCCGGCCGAAAGCGCGACGCGGTTCGCAGCTGATTTCCCTGGAAGTCTTCCTCGTCCACACCCGGGCCGGTGTCAAGATTCTCCTTGCTCGCCCAGCAACCCACTTGCAAAAAGGTTGCCGTGATGGGGTTGGCTATGCTTCGTAATACATAAGGGTTGCCCATTTGTTCTGGCGTTCGATATGTCTCAAAAGTAAGCGTCCCCCTTGATTTCGGGGTTGGGTACTTGTTGCAGCAAGGACCCCTTTTTGGGTGTTGGCAATTATTCATGAAGGATCCCTAACCTGGAGCCCCAAAAGGGCAAAAAGGGTACCACTGGGCTGCTAAGTTGCACCCACATTCAGGTCCTAAACCCTAAACCCTAAACCCTAAACCCTAAACCCTAAACCCTAAACCCTAAACCCTAAACCCTAAACCCTACCAAGTCGCACCCATATCCAGGTCCCACGGGCTTTGGCTACTCGCAGCCTCCACAATTTGAGCCTTGGTAGCCCAGTAACCATATTATGATAAGGGCACCCTTTTTTGGGTTTAGGGTTTAGGGTTTAGGGTTTAGGGTTCAGGGTTTAGGGTTTAGGGTTTAGGGTTTAGGGTTTAGGGTTTACGGAACCCATAACCAAAACAAAAAGGTAAAGGGCACCACTGGGCTACCAAGAAGCCGAGGCTTTTAAGATGCTCTTCTTCTCGGCTTTGAGGCTTTCAAAGACCTCCAAAGCCACACGAGCTTAGGGTTTAGGGTTTAGGGTTTAGGGTTTAGGGTTTAGGGTCTAGGGTTTAGGGTTTAGGGTTTCGGGTTTCGGGTTTAGGGTTTAGGATATAGGGTTTAGGGTTTAGCCACCTGAGATTCGGCAGCGGCTTCTCTCCGAATAGGTACGGCGATTCTGCACTGCGATATTCACATTCTTCTTCAACGAAAACATGAAGGAAGAAACCCGAAACCCCTTATCCTTTGTGCTGAGTTCATAAGCCACAAAAAAGCAGACTCTTTCAGTTCTACAGGGGATTCTAGTATCCCAAAAAAATTAAAGTGTACTCACTCAGCGACTAAGTATCCCTAAACCCTCAGGCTGCGGTGTGGAGTGGGCACTGTACTTCTCAAAGAGCCCAATACCCCTTACTTAAGGAATATTCGTCGAATTAAGAGATCCTGTATATGATTTAAGGTATCTTCCTTAATTAAGGGGTTTGGGGTGTTTGGGTTCTTGTTCAAGCATTCACATCCTCTCTTGCTCGAACGGGCCCCACCGGCGGAGGCTTGCTGAGTTCTGCGGCCATGCCCGGCAGGATGCCCAAAGCGTCCTCGTTGGGGGCTCAAGAGGGTTAAGGGGTTTCGGGTCTGTGTTCTACAGGTTAAGGTTCAAGGTTTAGGGGTCTTACAAGCGGCAAATTTATTGAGCCCCTTTTTCTGGCAGTAGTACAGCCAGCCGACGCACTGTACATCTTCTCCAAGCAGCACCCCTACTGCACTTCATTCTTCTTCCTCTACATGAACCGGCCATAGTGTCCGGGTGGCGTTAGCATCCCGACCCGGGGCGGCGAGCAGATTATGACGATGACCCACATTCGTTTTCAGAAACAGACAGTGTTGTACGTGCAGCTTCATGCAATCGATGATTTCGCTTCTCGCAATTGCTTTCTCCATGCACATGCCAACATGCCATTGTACAACCGTGAGAAGACTACTGGAATTTACCACCAACAACTTCAAGTAGCCTTTCTCAAGTCTAGGCTCTTGAGATACGTTTGATGCATCGGTGGGTATTGGGCCGCGCCTTCTAAACGTTCTTGATGTGAGCACAAAAAGCCGGACATGCAATCCTGTGATAGAAGTTGTTCCTTTCGTCTCTCAGCACAGGTGCCTTCAACTTGCTCTCAGCTGCAATCGGTACCCTAAACCCTAAACCCTAAACCTAAAACCCTAAACCCTAAACCCTAAGTGAGAAACTTGTCAACTTTCAACTTCTGCCATGTTACATCTAGGCACTGCGTCTTTGAGTCAAGTGTACGCGCCTGTCCCCGTTGTCATTATACTTTCACTCTATCTGATCATTCACAACAACAAGTTCAATATAGCTTTGCATTGTGCGAAAGACCTGCCTGTTCCTGCCAAAAAAACGCAAAGTCTCAGTCACCGGCTTCTTCCATTGCTTGCATCTAATGCATCTGTTACCGCAATAGGAGGGATTAGTCAGCTCGAATTCTCCGCAACATCTTGTCCCTGTGTGCTGGCGTGCTGTATGGCGATACGAAGTGTTTCATAATCTGCCAACTGTGACAAGCCCGGTCTCGCAATGCAAAGAAGCTTTAAAGAGACTTAGCAACTCAACACTGGCGATGCCGCAAGTTTTTTTCGAAGACGTGTGCGACGTGCGATGCTGCCATGCCGCATATGCTGCATTTGCTCTACCAGGGGCTCTCTTCATGGCAATCTGGAAACTACTTGCTATACAGGGGGAAAGCGTGTAAATGAGAATGAGAATGGCTTCACACTTCGGTGTTGATCTCTGGCACAACCCCGACACCCTCATCAGGGCTAATTAAGAGAGTCCCTAAACCCTAAACCCTAAACCCTAAACCTTCAGTCCTCCATAGACTCGACGCTGAGCTCCACGTGCCCCCCCAAGGCTTCGCGCAGCTCCGCCTCCATGTGCTCGCGTGAGGAGCGACGGCGGCTCGATGCGTAAGAACACACTTGGGGGTTTAGGGTTTAGGGTTCAGGGTTTAGGGTTGAGGGTTTAGGGTTTAGGGTTTAGGGTTTGGGGTTTGGGGTCTGGGGTTTCTTGAAAGTCCCCTTCTTTTTCTTAAACCCCCAGTTAGGTGCTTAGGGTTTCGAGTTCAGGGCTGCGGGCCTGGCTCATGCGGCGGAATTACCCGAAACCCTAAACCCTAAACCCTAAACCCTTTTGCAACTGGACTCCTTGCTGTAAACCCTAAACCCTAACCCTAAACCCTAAACCCTAAACCCTAAACCCTAAACCCTTTGGGGGAAACTGCGCAGGCCTGAGCCGTGTGCCAAGAAGAAGTAGTGAATAGCCCCCTTCTCATGCAATTTGGATTGTGGTGCCAGCTGCGGCGAATATCTTATAGGGGTTGGGTTGGGGGTTTGGGGTTTGGGGTTTGGGGTTTGGGGTTTGGGGTTTGGGGTTTAGGGTTTAGGGTTTAGGGTTTAGGGTTTAGGGTTTAGGTTGAGGGTTGAGGGTTTAGGGTTTACTGCATCTAGGGGTAGTTACCTGATGGGCCCTCAGATGGGGACACCCTCAGATACCCCTTGCATACCCCATAAACCCCGAGGGCCCCATCCCTCAGAACCCTCGAAAGAAGGCTCGGGACCAAAATTAGACCATGTAACCCCTAAACCCTAAACCCTAAACCCTAAACCCTAAACCCTAAACCCTAAACCCTAAACCCTAAACCCTAAACCCTAAACCCTTACACTGCAAATGCGTTCTGATCCCAGGCCTTCATTTCTAACCCTGGACTGCCCTAAATCTCAAGCCCTCAACAAAACACCCTAAACCCTAAACCCTAAACCCTAAACCTTCATTTTGCCCCGCGCGCGCGCGAGAGAGAGCTCCAAGATTGAGCCGAAAGCCTTAGGCTCGGCTCCCCCCGGATCCTTGTCAACGGGAGCTCCCTAAAGGGAGGGCCCTTTTCTTTGCTTAGGGCTTAGGCCTTAGGGTTGAGAGGGTTGAGGGGACTGAGAGGGTTGAGAGGGTTGAGTGGGCTGAGAGGGCTGAGTGGGCTGAGTGGGCTGAGATGGTTGAGCGCGCCCTTTTGCCTAAACCCTACATACCCTTTGTGAGCCTGGAAGCCCGGCGCCCCCAAACCCTGTACCCTACACCCTAAACCCTAAAAGCTCTAAACCCTAAACCCTAAACCCCAAACCCTCAACCCAGAACCCTAGAACCCCAAACCCTAAACGCCAAACCCTTTGGCAGCAGGCTTTGCACCACTCGCCGAAACCCCAAACTGTTTTTTGCATCAGGACTTGCAAGCCCCAAACCCTCTGTTCCAAGTTCGCAGCCTTCAAGCCCTGACCTAAAAACTCTGGTACCTTTCGATTGCGACAGAAGATCGAGGGTTTAGGGTTTAGGGTTTAGGGTTTGGGATTTCATGACCGCCTAGACTTGGGCCTAAACCCTAATACGCAGCACCCCAACCGAATGGGTCTTGAAGCTTGGGGTTGAGTTGTCGCGTGCTGGGCCCCTCAATCTCCATGGAACGGCATGTTGACCGTCTACTTTCCTTGGCTTGGCTTTTCGGCTGGCTCAGAAGCAGCCCGACGTTCCAAGAGGCTGAAGCCTCGCGCTGGCGGGGGGGGGGGGAGCATTCAATCCGACGAGCCTTCTGTATACCTTAGGTACGAGATCTCGGACAGATCTGCGCTTCACAGCGCTGTGGGCTCGCAAGCGGGCTCATCTTACGCACAAAGGTGTTTACACGGAGAGGGAGGAATAGAGAGAGAGAGAGAGTGAGAGCGAGTGAGAGAGAGGGAGGGAGGGAGAGGGAGAGGGAGAAGGAGAGAGAGAGTGAGAGAGAGACAGAGAGAGAGAGAGAGGGAGACAGCGAGAGAGAGAGAGAGATCGGGAGAGAGAGGGAGAGAGAGAGGGAGGGAGAGAGAGAGAGAGAGACGACCAGAAGGGCCCAGTACTTCATACAAATTTCGAGGCACTAATATAGCCTGGATGTGGTATCTGAACCTAGCCACGCTACGCAAGGGACCCTCTCTGGCCCGGGTGTCCGCGGCTCTCTGATGGGTCATCGGAAACCCTAAACCGTGGGATGTTCACCCTTACTAACAGTCCTTGATAGGGTTTCCTAAAACCCCTATTATGGACTGTTAGTACAAGGGTGAACATCCCAACCCTACCCTAAGCCCCGAAGCCCCTAAGCCCCTAAGCCCCTAAGCCCCAAGCCCTGAGCACTAAACCCAAAGCCCTAAACCCTAAACCCTAAACCCTAAACCTAAATCCTTTCGTCTTGAGTTCGAGGCTTTACATGTGAAGCCAAGTAGCCGGTGAAGGAGAGGATGTTGCCTGAGCTAGGGGTGTTGAGGACATATAGGGTTGAGGGTGGAGGGTTTAGGGTTTAGGGTCTAGGATTTAGGGTTTAGGGTTTAGGGTTTAGGGTTTAGGGTTTAGGATTGAGGGTTTTACGGTTCATCTGAAAGCAGGGAGAGGCCCCAGAAAGGCCCCTGGAGCCTGGAGAGGGGTATGAAAAGCCCCCGAGAGGTGCTTTGGTGCGGTACTTCTTGAAATCTTCCCCCTATATGCTAACAGTCCTGAATAGGGACAATAATAGGGGGTACTAAAATCCCTACTAAGGACTGTGAGCTTAATTGAGGCGGAACGTTTCAAAGTACTCCGTTTGATGCTTTGAGGAGCGCGCGGCCACCCAAAACTCCGAGCAGGTCAGCTCGGATGAAAGCCCTCCAAAAAAATAGCCTCGGAAGTAGGGCCCTATCTATACCCTTGGAGGGATTCTATAGGGTACCCCCTAAACCCCAAACCCTAAACCCTTTTTCTGACCAGGACTGAAGCTGGCGCAATCTCCAAACCCTAAACCCTAAACCCTAGACCCTAAACCCTAAACCCTAAACCCTGAACCCTAAACCCTAAACCCTACCTCATTCCCTTATCCCTTCCAAGAACCAGCCAGAAACTATAGACCTCCTTGCGCTGTGGGGTAGGGTTTAGGGTTTAGAGTTTAGGGCTTAGGCTTTAGGGCTTAGGGTTTAGGGTCTAGGGGGTTTAGGGTCTAGGGGGTTTAGGGTTTTTAGGGGGTTTATGTAGGGTGTTTAGGGTTTAAGGTTTTTACGGTTTAGGGTTTGTAGGGTGTTTAGGGTTCAGGGTTTTTTAGGGTTTTGGGTTTAGGGCAATCCTTCCTCCCAACGAAGGGAAGGGACCCCAGCAGTGCAAGTGCTTTTTTTGGGGAATACACCCTAAACCTACTATTTGTTTCAGAACCCCCCCCCCCCCCCCAAAAAAAAAAAAAAAAAAACAGGATAAGCGTTCCTATACTACCCTAATAAGAAGGAACCTTTTGTATGTTTTTTTTTGGGGGGGACGGGTTCTTGAGCAACTAGTAGCTAAACCTCAGGACCTACACCCCTGACCCCCGCAAGGAGCCACAAATCACCACCCTGCGTCTCAAGCCTCGGCTCCACCTTACAAACCTGAAGCCAAAAGCTCCTCCCAGAATAAGAGCCCTAAGCCCCTGAGCCCCTAAGCCCCCAAGCCCATAAGCCCCCAAGCCTATAAGCCCCTAAGCTTCAACTTTGCCTTGGGTTTGCCCCTAAGCCCTGTAAGTAGCCCCTAAAGCCCCCTAAGCCCCGAAACCCTAAACTAAACCCTAAACCCTAAGCCCTAAGCCCCTAAGAAGCCCCTAAAGCCCCCTAAGCCCCGAAACCCCTGAAGCCAACCCGTAGCCAGGCACCCGCCACGGCGGCGAACATGACGAAGGCCCAAATGCCAGGCGGGAGCCTGGATTGGCGCTTAGGCCATTTTTTTCGGGTTTAGGGTTTAGGGTTTGGGGGTTAGGGTTTAGGGTTTCGGGTTTGGGGTTTAGGGTTTAGGGTTTAGGGTTTAGGGTTTAGGGTTTAGGGCTTAGGGTTTAGGGTTTAGGGTTTAGGGTTTAGGGTTTAGGGTTTAGGGTTTAAGTTTTGGGGTTTAGGGTTTAGGGTTTAGGGTTTACGCTTTAGGGTTTAGGGTTTAGGGTTTAGGGTTTAGGGTGCGCTCTTCAGGCAAAGCGCACCAAACTAAGCAGGGGTTGCAACAGGTCCCTATCTTCCCACGCACCCAACGTATGCCGACAGGAACCGGACCCCAACCTATGCACTCTTTCACGCACGATACCAAGTCTGAACCCAAGAGTAGCCTAGGAATCAAAATTGTGCCCTCTAGCCACTTGCTGAAAACCCCGCACCGAAATCCTAAACCCCCAAATAGCCCTGAAGTGAGAGCCTTACATCCTAGACCCGAAAACGGTAAGGCTCTGAAGGCTTAACCCTAAAGCCCGCAAACCTTCGAGTCTGGGTTGCGATTGGGGTTTAGGGTTTCAGGATTTTGGCTTGAAGGGTTCTTACTTATTTGGGATTCGGGGGGGGGGGGTTAAGGGCTCAGGGTTTCGAGTTTCGGACTAAGGAAGAGCAGGCCTTCGCCCCTCTTGAGCAGAAAACATGGGCCCTTTCTGCCTGCCGAGAACAGAGCACTGCGCAGCAAAAGTCTGAAGAGAATCGGCTACGAGTTCTTCAGCTGACCTTCCACAGCACTGCTGTCGCCACCACCAAGAGCACCGCCCCAGGCCACAACAGACCCATCGCCCCGAATGGCAGCAAAAGCCGTGTCGGTTGCTTGGATCTGCTGCACGCCCTTCAGATGATCTTGCACAGCACTGCTGTCACCGCCATAAGCAGCATCGCCCCAGGTCGCGACAGACCCATCACCCCGAATGGCAGCAAAAGCCATGGTGGTAGCTTGGACCTGCTGCACGCCCTTCAGCTGATCTTGTGCAGCACTGCTGTCGCCACCGCAAGCAGCATCGCCCCAGGTCACGACAGACCCATCACCCAGGATAGCAGCAAAAGCTGAGCGGGTAGCTTGGATCTGCTGCACGTCCTTCAGCTGACCTTCCAAAGCACTGCTGTCGCCACCACAAGCAGCATCGCCCCAGGTCACGACAGACCCATCACCCAGAATAGCAGCAAAAGCTGAGCGGGTAGCTTGGATTTGCTGCACGTCCTTCAGCTGACCTTCCACAGCACTGCTGTCGCCACCATAAGTAGCATAGCCCCAGGTCACAACAGACCCATCGCCCAGAATGGCGGCAAAAGAACCGCCAAAGGCCCCGCGGGTAGATTGGATCTGCTTCACATCCTTCAGCCGACCTTGCACAGCACTGCTATCGCCACCATCAGCAGCATCGCCCCAGGTCACGACAGACCCATCACCCAGAATTGCAGCAAAAGCTGTGGCGGTAGCTTGGATTTGCTTGACACCATTCAGCCGAGCTTGCACAGCACTGCTGTCACCACCATAAGCAGCAAAGCCCCAGGTCACAACAGACCCATCACCCCGAATCGCAGCAAAGGAGCCGCAAAAAGCCCCGCGGGTAGATTGGATCTGCCTCACATCCTTCAGCTGAGCATGCACAGTATTACTGTCGCCACCACAATTAGCAGCGCCCCAGGTCACGACAGACCCATCGACCAGAATGGCAGCAAAAGCCGTGGCGGTAGCTTGGATATGCTGCACGTCCTTCAGCTGATCTTGCACACAACTGCTGTCGCCGCTATCAAAACCAGCAACGCCCCAGCTCGCAACAGACCCATCGCCCAGAATGGCAGCAAAAGCCGTGGCGGCAGCTTGGATCTGCTGCACGTCCTTCAGCTGACCTTCCACAGCACTGCAGTAGCCGGCAATCGCAGTTCCGCCCCATGTCACGCCACAGCCATCGCCCAGAATGGCAGCAAAGGCACTACTGTGACCGTGAACGCGAACGCTGCTCGTCTGCAAGGTCAGTGTATCGCCGCTCTGCAAGCCACATTCCTCAAGCGTGGCTGCTCCATCCAGCGCGCGTCCGGAGGAGTCCACCAGCCTTGCCCTGCCAATCTCCAGAGCCTTCCCTGCTCTATTCTTCAATGACTCTACAGACTCGTCCGCTGCTGCTTCCAGTGAGGCCCTCTTGCCACTTAGAAGGCTCACCTCTATCGTAAGTGGCACGATCGGCTTCATGGCGTAGAGCCTACCCTGCGAATTGCTTAAGAACCCCAATTTTGTATTCTAAATATTCTTCCTTATTAAGGGCAATATAGGGACTATCATTTTTCTATTCTTTTGGGGTTCTTATGCAAATAGTAGTACCTTCTATGTGCGACTGTTTTGGAGGGTCTCTTGCATCATCACAGGAAGGGCGGCAACCAGGGCTTAGCTGTTCCTCTAGTGGCTTCGACTTTAGGACTCGATCTGGGCAGCGGATATAGCGTTGGGGTTTCGGGTTTTGTGTTTCGGGTTGAGGGGACTGGGCTGCTATCTTGTGACCACCACTGGCGATGCGTAGGGGGAATAAACCCCAACCCCCAAACCCCAAACACCAAACACCAAACCCAAACCCCAAACCCCAAACCCCAAACCCCAACCACGCGCGCCTAGAGCTACAACCTTGGGGCCGGCACCTTCCAACCTCAAGCCTTGCGAGGCTGCGGTGCGCGCGATCTTGATTCTGGGCCAGGAGCCCGAAACCCTAAAACCTAGCAGTTTAGGGTTTAGGGTTTCGGGTTTGGGTTTTGGGTTTACGGTTTACGGTTTACGGTTTAGGGCCTTAGGGTTTAGGGGTTGCAAGGGTTGCAACGGTTTAGGGCTTTAGGGTTAACGGTTAAAAAAAAAACAAACGCCTACACCCCTAAACCCTAAACCCTAAACCCTAAACCCTAAACCCTAAACCCTAAACGCTAAACGCTAAACGCTAAACGCTAAACCCTGTAGCCACTGGACTGAAAGGCTCGCCAGAACGCTAAACCCTAAACCCTAAACCCCAAACCCTAACCCCTAAACCCTAAACCCTAAACCCTAAACCCTAAGCCCTAAGCCCTAAACCCTAAACCCCAACGCCCACATCCCACGGAGGTCGCTGCAGGGCTCGCGCCTCTCGAGCCCCAGGCAGATGGAGATGAGGATCAAGGCGGCCTACGTAGAGGTCTTTAGCGCTTGGGGTTTAGGGTTTAGGGTTTAGGGTTTAGGGTTTAGGGTTTAGGGTTTAGGGTTTAGGGTTTAGGGTTTAGGGTTTAGGGTTTGGGGTTGGATTTTAGGGTTTAGGGTTCAGGGTTCAGGGTTTAGGGTTTAGGGTTTCGGGACAGCCTTTTAGGTCTGAGGATTTTGGGACCTCCGGCTCCCAGGTCTGTTCAGCCCAGGTGTCCTAGCAGCCCTAAACCCTAAAGCCTAAACCCTAAACCCTAAACCCCAAACATCCTTAAACCCTAAACCCTAAATAGGACGCAGCCAGGGCTGACCCAACCTGGCCTTGTTAAAGTTCCCGGCAAAGCCGGCAGTGGTGGCCGACAGCCTGTTGGGTCAGCTGTGCAGGCATAGGGTTTAGGGTTTAGGGTTTAAGGTTTAGGGTTTAGGGTTTAGGGTTTAGGGTTTAGGGTTCAGGGTTCAGGGTTCAGGGTTCAGGGTTTAGGGTTTAGGGTTTAGGGTTTAGGGTTTAGGGTTCAGGGTTTGCCAAGGTTCCGCGCACACCACCACACGAGACGTGTGTTGTGGCGTGGGCCCAGGTTCAACGTTCTCTCCTCCCCACCCACCCAACCTTGGGCGGGCTTAAGGTTTTCAAGCAGTTGTTGGACTGTCTCTTCCCTAAATAGCTTTCCCAAAAATAGTATTTTAAAAATCGCATTTTTAACTGGGAGCCGGGCCGATCCTGGGGTCCCCCTCATTTGGGGTGTTTTTGGAGGCAAACTTTCCCTTTCCAGGGGAGGTCGGAGTTTGAGCCAAGGGGGGTCTCCGAATACTATTTTGCCTTGAAAATCGACCCCCTTGACCAAAATTGGCTCGCGGGAGGACCTTTAGAAGCCCCGGGAAGGCTTCCAATCCTACAGGTCTGACTCCTAAATCCTAAATCCTAAATCCTAAATCCTACAGGTAGCAGCGCTTATCATCAGCGCCCGCGGCTCGCTCCAGTTTAGGGTTTAGGGTGTTTGGGGGTTTGGGTTTTTGGGTTTAGGGTTTAGGGATGGGGGTTTGAGGGCTAGGGTTAGGGTACAGGGCTTCTTGGGATTACTTACACATTCCAGATCGCCCAAGGCCTTGTTCCAGCACAACCCCAGCAAGGCCTCTTTCGGCCTTCCAACCTCAGACCCTACACACTGCACTCTTTTCTCCGAGAAGCCGTAAACCCTAAACCCCAAACCCCAAACCCCCAAACCCCAAACCCCCAAACCCCAAACCCTAAACCCCAAAACCCCAAACCCAAAACCGTTTGGCTCACACCCGTGGCTTCAGCACTAACTTTCAGAACTGTTTGGGGCTTCGGTTGTATCCTTTCGCAGCCTCGCACTAGGTCATCCTCGAAAAACCTATGCTGGTTGTCTCTGAGGATCTCGCACTTTTGGGTTTAAGGTTTAGGGTTTAGGGCTTGGGGCTTAGGCGGCTTAGGCGGCTTAGGGCTTAAGGCTTAGGGCTTAGGGCTTTTGGGTTTGGGGGCTTGGGGGGGGTTTGGAGGCTTGGAGCTTCGAAGGAATCCTGTCGAACTCCCCTCGTCCGCCTCTGCACAAGGTTATATGCCACGCAGTTGTACGCCGCGGCAATGAAGCCGGAGATGATGACCCAAACCAACGCCATTGCCTCGGAGAAGAGCGCGGCACGATTCGGGCCCTTCAGTGCCTTGGGGGCACGGGCTTTTGATGTACACTGCCCGCAGCAAGCAAAGCACCACCTCAAGACGTAAGACTAAAGCGACGACCAGCCCAACTAATCGAAACTGGGCCCAGGTGATAAATAGCCGCCGCAGCAATGGACCAAAGTTGGCCATGTTCGCAAGAACTCACTTGTTCAACAAACAATAAATAGGCATTTCCCAGAATAGCAGAGCAACACAGCAGGGTTCTGGGGTTTAGGGTTTCGGGTTTAGGGCTTCGAGTCTTGCATGCAAGCTGCGTTCCAAGACATCACATGCTGCAACACCTGGAAGCTGGCAAATTTACAAAAAAAATCGAGTCCTCTTTTCCACCAATAAATCAAAATCCCCCGTCTAGGAGTTCGAGGAGCATAGCCACCCCTTGAGGGCTTTTGTTGGGCTTAGGGTCTACTACATTATCTGATCACCACAGCCGTGGTTTGGGGTTTAGGGTTTAGGGTGTAGGGTTTAGGGGGGTCTAGCCACAGAAGGGGCTGGAATGGGCAAGGCTCTATTGGGAGGCAGCCAGCAAAAGGGTGGGTCGACAGGTAGCAGGTGATTCTGACACTAAACCCTAAACCCCAAACCCCAAACCCCAAACCCTAAACCCTAAACCCTGAAACCCTAAACCCTGAA
The DNA here is from genome assembly GCA_905221605.1 of Symbiodinium natans. NCBI lineage: Eukaryota > Dinophyceae > Suessiales > Symbiodiniaceae > Symbiodinium > Symbiodinium natans. The sequence continues at coordinate 86,908 of CAJNDS010000181.1, forward strand.
CCATACACCCCCACTGAGCCCTAAGCCCCAAGCCGTCACTGAATCCCAAAGCCCAATCCCTATCTAAGGGTAGTTGCACGGTCCCTTGATATGGTCCCTTACCTCCTTCAACGGGTTCTGACATATGGGACTTGGTCTTAATAGGGTATGTAAGGGGCATATAAGGGGTCCCCTTTTAGGGGCCACAAATTCAGGGACCATCTAACTACCCCAAGAGCCTACCTTAAGCCCTAAACCCTAGACCCTAAACCCTAAACCCTAAACCCTAGACCCTAAACCCTAAACCCTAAACCCGAAACCCTAAACCCTAAACCCTCAAGAGGCCTGGGGGCCACATTTGCCTTCAAGGCCTGCCTCCGGCTCTCGGAACCCGAAATGCCCCGAAAGAGCACAAGCCCTGAAGCCTTCACTGCAGACCTCAAAATGGGCAGGTTTAGGGTTTAGGGTTTAGGGTTTAGGGTTTAGGGTTTAGGGTTGAGGGTTGAGGGTTGAGGGTTGAGGGTTGAGGGTTCAGGGTTCAGGGTTCAGGGTTCAGGGTTCAGGGTTCAGGGTTTAGGGTTTAGGGTTTAGGGTTCAGGGTTTAGGTTTAGGGTGTGCTGTAATATGGCGTAGATGCTGTGAAGGTTAGAGGTAGGATGCAGAAGAGGCTCGAAACGAAAGCCTCGTCAAATACGAAGAGCAGCACTGGCCCGATTGTGGAGGGCTTCTCCCAAGCCACCCTAAGGTTTAGGCCTAAACCCACATCAATTGCCTACTTCCAACAAAAGTTCTTCTGTCACCGATGGTCACCAGGCTGGTTCCAAGGGGTCCAGAGAATTCTAGGGAGTAGGGGTCTGGAAGGAAGCGGGCCCTTGCCCACTGTACGAGGCCGAGTCGAGGCCTTCAGCTTAGGGTTTAGGGTTGAGGGGGGTTTAGGCTTTCGGGCCCGAACGACCCCAGCCCATGCCCATGGCCTGCGTGTCTGTGAGGTATTCGAAGCCCACCCAGTCGACCGGATGTGCGGCAACTCGGCATTTGGAGAAGATGAGGAGTTCGGGTTTAGGGTTTATTGTTGCTTGCCTTCGGCCGGATGTGCAGCAAAGAGCCCGCCCCTGAAGCTAATTGCTACGATCCGAAATCCGACATCCCAAGCCTCAAATCCTTCGGCAAACCGTCTGATCCTCTCTCCCCCTTTCTCCTTTATCCCTCTCATTCTCCTTTTCTACTCGGCGTAAAACCTCTCGCTCTCCCTCTCCTCGCTCTCCCTCTCGTCGCTCTCGCTCTCCTCGCTCTCGCTCTCCTCGCTCTCGCTCTCGCTCTCCTCGCTCTCGCTCTCGCTCTCCTCGTTCTCGCTCTCCTCGCTCTCGCTCTCCTCGCTCTCGCTCTCCTCGCTCTCGCTCTCCTCGCTCTCGCTCTCCTCGCTCTCGCTCTCCTCGCTCTCGCTCTTCTCGCTATCGCTCTCCCTCTCGCTGTCGCTCTTCCTTCCTTGCTTCCTTCCTTCCTTTCTTCCTTCCTTCCCTCCTTCCTTCCCTCCCTCCCTCCTTCCTTCCTTCCACGCTGGATCGCAACATCCCCAAAAACCCAAAGCCCTAGGCCTAGCTGCTACCTGAAAGTCAGAATACCTTGAGTTTAGGGTTTCGGGTTCAGGGTTTAGGGTTAGCCTGTTGAAGTCTGCATCTCCCCGCAACAAGTGGTTCATTTCAACCATGTCCTATTGATCTGCATGGAAAGTAAGGGGAATCAGGGTTTGGGGTTTAGGGTCTACTTGGAGGTTATGGGCACTTATAGCCCCAGTTATACGAGTAACTGTACTAAGCCCCTAAGTCCCCTAAGTAGGTTATAAGTAGACGTACAATTGCGGTTATAACCCTGAATCCGAAACCCTCAATCCTGAACCCTTTTTGCAACTGGGCTTGCGGACTAGCCAGATCGAAGCAGCACTGAGTGAGCAGTCTTCACGATCGCATGACCTAATTCCTGAACCCTGAACTCTAAACCCTAAACCTTAAATGCTGAACCCTGAACCCTAAACCCTAAACCCCAAACCCTAAACCCAGACCCTACACCCCATGAACCTCCAAGTAGGGCCTAGGGCCTAGGGCCTAGGGTGCAGTTTCCAGGCTTTTTAGTGCTTCAGAACCCTAAACCCGAAACGCTAAACCCTAGACCCTAACCCTCAAGCCTCTCTGAGTCGCACCCTGCACTCGACCTTCAAACCTGTAAGTGTCGGGTTTAGGGTTTAGGGCTGTTTAGGGTTTAGGGTTTAGGGTTTCAGGGTTTAGGGTTTAGGGTTTAGGGTCCAGGGTCTAGGGTTTACGGTTTAGGGTTTCGAGTTTACAGTTTCCTTAAACTCCTGTAGGCAAGATTCGCGACATGACAATTCACGCCAGAGTGTGTGTTGCTAGCCCCACCCCCCAACCGCCCCCCCCCCCCCGAGCACCAAGATCGATTTTGCTTCAAGTCATATACCACCGGACGGGCTCTCAACCGTAAACCCTAAACCCTAAACCCTAAACCCTAACCCTTAGACCTAAACCCTAAACCCTAAACCCTAAACCCCAAACCCTAAACCCTAAACCCTAAACCCTAAACCCCAACCGCAAGTCTTTCCTTTTGCCGGAACCGATTTGAGCCTCGGCCCGGGATCAAGCCACCCTTCAAGTATGAACGCACCTCAAAAGGGTAACCACCTTGGTCTTCATAAACTCGACTTATCTGCACCTAAGAAGGTTCGTGGCAGCTCAACCCTAATCCTAAACCCTAAACCCTAAACCCTAAACCCTAAACTAACCCTGCTTCTCTGAGGTGCCCGTGTGCTGCCCTTGCAGCGGCGTGTTTCCGCCTCTTTCAGTTGAGCCTGCGTCTCCAGAGGCCACAGAACAACCAACGCGCGCCAACAGAGGCGAAAGAGGTAAGCAGAAGAATGTCACCTTCAGCTCTGCTGTGCAGTTCTGGTTTCCTTCCCCGCTGCAGCTGACAATCGACGCTTTCAGCAACCCTCAGGGGCACATTGCTGACGTTGGCTGCTCCCAAGCTGCCCCCAACTCCGCGCAAATACCCCCTCGAGCGCACCTTGGGCTTGTAGCGCTTGCAGAGTCTTCCACCCGAATGTCAGTTGCTGAAAGGTCTCCTAGCCCTAGCCCTGCCGACGCACTGCCGCCGGAGCGCGTCCGTCTTCTCAGCCATTTGCCGCCCCTTGACTTGTCACTTTCAGGTGCTTTCCGTGATTTGGCTGCGTTGCATGGCCCCTGGATTGGATTCTGGCAGTCTGCAGCATCGCTTGGCGTCAGTTTGGCAGCGCGACGTTGGCTAGACTCGTGCCAGTGCCGATCGTTGCATTTCACATCTTCACTGATGGTTCGGAACAGCATAAGCAAGCTGGATGGGGTTTGGCGCTCTTTGCAGAACAGCCCGGGGTCGAGTTTGCTCATTTTCCATTTGTTGGGTGGGCCGCCGGGCCTACGCTCGCCACTAATGGCGACCCGACAAATAATCTTGCGGAGCTTCATTCCCTCATTCTTGCTCTCTCCTTCGTGTGTAGCCTGCCACCGCACGTTGCTGTGCATGTGCATCTAGACTCTAAGCTTGCACAAGATGTAGGGCAGGGCAACGCTACGGTTTGCGTTGATGGGTTGCAAAACTACGCTGATGCCGCCCGCGCTCTTGCCCAATGCCATGAAGCCTCCGGGCGGTGCATCTCCTGGCATCATATCCCCTCCCATTCAGATCTGCTTGGCCACGAGCTTGCGGACCAAGCTGCTGCAGCTGGACGCCTGCGCATAAGGTGTTGTGAGCCGACCACGGTAAGGCGCCTTGTCGAGAACCCTTACCTGCCTTGGCTTTGGTTGGGCTTTGCTCCTTGCGACATGCCATCATTGTCCCAACTTGCCAAAGGATACGAGCACCCGGATGTGCTCCCTGCCCCATGTGCCCAGGCCGTCCTTGATGATGTCACATCTATTGCAACCCCGAAGGCCAAGGCTGCGACAAGGGTGTGCTTTCTTTCTGCCAACCTTTGCACACTTGGAGACAAAAAGCCCGCTCTACTGTGCCAGGCTGAGGCGCAGAGCATTCATGTCCTTGCTTTCCAAGAAACCCGCAGTCGCTGCGCGTGGCAGTCGCACGGGCGCTGGTTTCAGTTCCACTCAGCTGCTCAGGCTGGTCAAGGAGGTTGCTCAGTCCTTCTTGATTCGCAAGCCCTGCGTCTAAAGAAGGAGGACTGTGTTACAGTCGAGGCGCGGGCTGACCTACTCTGCGTGCATGTCAAGTCCACCGCCTTTCACGGTACCATCATCAGCTTTCATGCCCCTCATAGTTTGAAGCCTGAGGAAGAGATACGTGGATGGTGGCAACGTTTTGATGCCTTTGTGTCTTCAGTCCAGTCCAAAGGTCCCATGGTTTGGCTAGGAGATGCTAATGCTAGATTGGGCGCAGGACACAGCATGTGCCATGGCTCTTACGGAGCCGAAGCCTCAAACCTTGCAGGCGAACAATTTGCATCGGTTGCGGAGAAGTATTCTTGCGTCATCGCGAATACCCACGCTGAAATCATGCACGGGGTAGATCACCGGACTTGGCGCGACCGGCGTCTCGACTACATTGTTCTGCCGCCTGCCTGGGTTGCCGGAGCCTTCGCCCATCCACCGTCGTGCTTTGATCTTTTGAATCCTCATGATGACCACCGGCCAGTCATCATCAGTTGCTGTGTTCCGGCAGCCTCCGTTTCCATTCGGCAGAATCATAGGCATTGCACAGCATTGGACTCGTTAATGTGCACGAACACGCCGAACGCATCTTTCGAAAGGCCAAGCAAGCCTCGCAGCGTGTTGGACGCTACCAGGATCGAAAGCTTGTTCCGGCCGGTCGACCCCGAGACGACCCCAGGCCGCGAGCGACGCCCAAGCCCCCAGCGCGGCCGTACGTCTCTGCCACTACAGCCGCTATGTTGCAGTTTCGCAAGGAGCTTTTCGGAAGACACCGTCAGGCGAAACTACGCACACAGCTTGACTTTCTGTCATTCCCGTTCCGAGCCTGGGCGTCAATGCGATCAACGTCGCAGCCACCTCATGGGCAAGTGATTGCTAGGCGGCTCCACCTCGTTGCTGTTCTTGAGCATGGCATAGGTAGAACCATCTACCAGATCCGAGCTGCAATTCGGCGAGACAAAGCTCACTACATCCAACAACAGGTTAAGCAGCTCCGCCAACATGCAGATGCAAGAGATTTCAGCCAGCTGTACCGCTCTTTGAGGTGTTTTCGAACAGGAGGTCGTAAGGTCATGAAGCCCTTCTCTGTCCTGCTCACTTTGAAGGACTCCGGCGGCGAACTTGTCTTTGACTTTGAAGCTGCGCAGGCCATCAAGGCGGACCACTTTGGGCGGATGGAAGCAGCAGTCCCTAGCACCGCTGATGAGCTAGCGGCCCATGATCAGGCACAGTGTCAGCTGCATGATTCTGCTGGCGATCCTTTCGACCTGTTACAGCTTCCCTCTCTGCTTCAAATAGAGAAGCATGTTCGCCAGCTCCCGGCACACAAAGCTCCTGGGCCATCTGGCGTACCAAACGAAATTTGGACGTGCGCCCCTGCGCGTGCTGCGAGATGTTGGTATGGCCCCGTTTTGAAGATGCATGTCAGATTGACGGAACCTTTCCGCATGAGTTCAGGGCTTCTGGTCGCACTGTTTAAGCAGAAGGGTTCACCACATCTTGTCAGCAACTACCGCAGCATTCTCCTCCTCGAGGGAATAGGCAAGGCCTCCAGAAAGTCCCTCCGTGGGCCCATCTTGCAGTGTCTGGCGCAACAAGCCCCTCCACTGTTCGCTGGTTGCCTGCCAAAGTCCAATCTCCAGATGCTCACCCACTATGCCCAGACCCTTGTCAAGTGCGCAAAAGCTAAGGGGCATGCATGCGCGTTGCATTTCATCGACGTGCAGTCTGCCTATTATGCTGTGTACAGACAGCATCTCACTGAGCGCGAGGTTGACCACAGCATATGCAGCATACTCTCGGCCATGGGGGTAGATCCCGACACCATTCATCTTGTCCGCTCATGGGCTTCAGGCAGCCCGCTGCTAGCCGACATCGACCCACATCAGCTTCGTATGCTAAGGGCACTCTTCCGTTGCCCTGCCTTTGTCCTTGCAACGAGGGAGCTCAATGCCGCATGCACAGCGAAGGCCTTCTGCAAGGCCCTGGTCTTGAGCTTCTCTGTCAGCCCCTTTGGGCAGATGACGTACTTGTACCAGTCTGGGCCCCGACGGCAGCTGACCTTGAAGCCGTCTCTGTGGCAACCAGCCGCCACATCCACGCTGTGTACACACGGCGAGCTCTGCGCATCAACTACGCGCGAGGCAAGACTGAGATCCTCCTTGTTGCTCACGGCAAAGGATCTCGTTCGGAGCTCGGTCGTTTGCTTGGGCGCCGTGGGTGCTTGACCTTCTCGACAGGTACTGCCACCCAGGACGTAAGGCTGTGTACCAGCTACACTCACTTGGGCAGCCTTCTGTCTGGAGAGGAGCATGGACATAGGGATATGGTTGCTAAGTTAGCACGTGCTAAGCATGCAGTAGTGCCTCTTGCGCAGCCAGTGCTTCGTAACACAGATGTCCCGGAGCACGTTAGGCGTCTTGTGTTGTCATCTCTGGGCCTATCCGTCGCCCTTCACAATGTCGGAATCTGGACTTCACTGCCTGACAATGCCATGAACGCGTGGATGAATGGCATAGGAGACCTCTACCGACTCCTGGCGCCAGAGGACAGGCATACACACCACCCAGACTGCCCCGATGTGCGATCTGTGGCCGGAAGATGCGGACTGCCATACCCTGCCACGCTCCTCACCGAGCAACGCCTACTCCATTTCATGCGCATAGTCGTTCAGGAAAGGGTTGAGTTGTGGGATCTTCTTATGGTTGAGTTCAGCTGCAGCTGTTACAGCTGGTTGCATCTTGTCTTGCAGGACATCGCCTTCCTTCGCTACTGGCAACCTCGAGTCTTAACCGCTGATTGCTGGGATAGGCTTGTGCAATCGCCCGTTGAGCTCATGGTATGGGTTTCAGACCATAGCAGGGTCTTTCGCCGCTTGATTGCCCGCGCCATCGATGCACAAAGCAAGTCGCTGAGACACTGGTATCTGCGGCAGAAGGAGGTTCGTGTCGCAGCCGCTCAGCGCTCGCCTGCTGTGACGAGTGAGTCATGTGAGGCTCGCACTTGCGATCTTTGCGTATCCTGCCCCGATTGCCCCCTCACATTCGGCTCTGTCAATGCCTTAGCAGCACACCAAGCCCTGCAGCACGGGGCCATCAAGCTGGCTCGGCAGTACTGCTCTGGCAATACCTGTCCAGCATGCCTCATGAATTACAGCACTCACGAAAGGTTGGTCAGGCACCTCCAGTTTTCAGGATCACCATGCCTGGCCATCATCGTGGCCTCCAGGCGTCCGCTGGGCGAATGCACTCCATCACAGCGACAAACTGGCGGCATCCCCGCCGTCAGGGCTAGTGGACCCCTTCAGCCTCCCCCTAAGCCCACACAGTTGCTGTCTGAGCTAGTTCACGTAGCTAGCACTCTTTCTTGCTTTGATGTCAGGGCTCTTGAGCTCTCAGTTCGGGCCTTATGTCATGAGACTGCTGACATCATTGCATGTTTTGCGGATAATTCAGTAGGCCCTTCAGCAGCGCAGCATGAAGCCCCCACCATGAACCCCGATGGCTGGGCGTTGGCACGAACTCAGCTAGCTGCCTGATGCCTATGATTGCATGTTTTTGTACCGCTCCACTGGAGCCGCACGAACCTGTGTTCAGCCCGCCCGCTGCTGCTAAACCCTAAACCCTAAACCCGAAACCCTAAACCCTAAACCTTAAACCCTAAACCCTAAACCCTGTACCCTAACCGGCATGCTGCTCAGTTGCAAATTGCCACTCCGAACATGAAGACCGCACATGGCAAGGCCATGTACAGCACCGTGTCGAAGGAATTCAATGGTGGATCCAGGCTCCTGCCTGCGTTTTAGGGTTTGGGGTTTAGGGTTTAGGGTTTAAGGTTTAGGGTTTACGGTTTAGGGTAGGGCCAAGTCTTCGGCTTGGGATGGGTTTCTGGTTGTAACAGTTTTGAGAGCTTAGAAAGAAACCTATCAAAGCAACGGCCTTGAGGATGGACCGTGGTGAAAGTGCGAATTCTTGCGGCTAACCACCTTTTGCATCCAGGCCGCTTCGAACACTGCCGGGAAACACCATTAGCCGCCTAAACCCCTAAACCCAGGCTCAATCCTGTCCACCTAAACCCCTAAACCCCAAACCCTAAACTCCTGAACTCGGATTCTCTAATCCCCGAGACCTAAATCCTAAACCCTAAACCCTAAACCCCTAAATCCTAACTCTTAAACTCCACCCCTACACTCCCCAAACCCCTTCAAACCTAGAGACCTAACTCCTAACTCTCAAACTCTACGCCATTCCCTTTTGCAGCAGGCTTGCCACTTCGCTACGTGATTCCCTAAACCCTAAACCCTAAACCCTAAACCCCAAACCCTAACCCTAAACCAGAAACCCTAACCCTAAACCCTGAACCCTAAATGCAGACGAGATGCCGAAGTAAGAGACCACCAGCACGTTGACGGCGGCCGCCACGTCGCCCATCAAGCAGATGACGATGCCCAAGGCGAATTCGATTCCTGGCTCGACTTGGGGGTTTAGGGTTAGGGTTTAGGGTTTAGGGTTTAGGGTTTAGGGTTTAGGGTTTAGGGTTTAGGGTTTAGGGTTTAGGGTTTAGGGTTTAGGGTTTAGGGTTTAGGGTTTAGGGTTCAAGGTTTAGGGTTTAGGGTTCAGGGTTCAAGGTTTAGGGTTCAGGGTTCATGGTTTAATTGGGGTTTATGGTTTAATTAGGGTTTAATTGGAAGTCCTTTTGACTTAAGTAGAGTTGGCGGGTTTCTAGGAATAGTGTGGCATCACCGCCTCAGTGGTGGCGTCATCAGCCTTGCTTCTGGCCGTGTTGATGGCGCCTGGCTGCAGCATGCTGTTCGTCAGGCCGGGCGTGCGTGGGCGCTGAGTCAGCACTGCGGTACTGGCAGGCATGATGTTCCATCGATTGCCTTGATGACCCGCCTTCGATGTGTTCACAGGATCGACTGGGATGCCACGCGCAAGTGGGCTTACAGCAATCCTTGTGCTCGTCCTGTTGCTTGCGGTCCTTTTTGGAGCCCTGCGGCTCTCGCCCTTTTGTCCTCGTCCTCGTCTGGCTCTTTGGGCCGGGCTGGGTTGTGAAAGGCCAGAAAGGTTGACTACGATGCCCTCCATCGTTGGTTGCATGTTTGTTCAAGAGAAGCTCTGGGCTACTGTCCATCCTGTGGATCGTATCCGTGCTTCTGGGCAGTGTGACCATCCATCCTTGTCCCCTGAAAAGGTTTAGGTAGTGTGAGAGTCGGGCAGTCTTCTGCCGATGTGAGTTTACGTAGGTCATCCTGTCGGCCTCCGCTTGTGCTTTGCCCGTTGGGGGGGGGGGGGTATTTGCACGCCAAAGTTCTATACGTAGTAGGGAGTGACGAGAAACCCTAAACCCTAAACCCTAAACCCCAAACCCTAAACCCTAAACCTACTTCTTGCCACCTGCCTAGCAGCCTCGAGATCCGCACTGCTGGGATGCAACACATGAACAGAGGGTGAGGGGCCAGGGGAATCGGGCTAATTTCCCGTAGTGCCCTTCATATACCCCGTATAAGCGATTCCACGGGTTTAGGGTTTAGGGTTCAGGGTTTAGAGTTTAGGATTTTATGGTTTAGGGCACCCACTACAAAAGGAAGCCTCTTGTGCTTCGTCGCTTACAGGGCGACTGTGACTGCATCTGCAAGCCCCGACCACAACAAACATAGCTAGGGTTTAGGGTTTAGGGTTCAGCGATTCGACGCTCGGGCTTGGTAACTTAAGAGGTTTCGAGAAGGGTCAGACCTGCTGTGACTTCTGGCGCAGTTTTCCTCACGATGCTGCACCTGTCTTAGCCATCGTGCTCAGGAACACCCCGGCCACCAGCCCTGAGCGCGCTGTACAGTCGCTGCGCCACAGGTGAGCAAAGGCTGTAGGTAGGCTCCCCAGTTGCGGCATCCATCTCCTCTTGGCTGCACTCAGGAGGGTAGCTATAAATTAAACTTTTAGCTGCCTTAATAAGAAACCCTAAACCCTAAACCCTAAACCCTAAACCCAAAAAAGGAAAGGATCTAAATCTACAGTAAAGTACCACAAACTCCTCATACTGCGCGCAGCCCATGGCATGGTGTCCCAGGGCACCGCAGCAGTGGCAGTGGTCATGGTCGTATCTGCAGTCTTCCCCTTTCCTGCTTCAATTGTTGGGGTTAAATTAAAGATTATCACGTTTATTCCTTATTGGGACTTTAATATGACATCATGTTTATTCCTTGTTGGGACTTTAATATGACAAAGATGTAAAAATAGTACCAGCAAGGACCCAGTTTCGAGCATGTGGCATAGTTGGCGAAGCGGCAGATCTCTTTGCCTTCGGGCGTCCTGCGCACGGGGCGCTGCAGGACCTTTTGCATGGGCCGCTTCGGCAACTTCTTGCGACAGACCTGTTGGGTGAGCTCCTTCCTTTTCTGAGCTTGGAACCCTAGCAAAAATTCCAATTTCAGCTGTTTCTTAAGAATTACAGTACCTTAAACCCTAAACCCTGAACCTTGGGCTTTTTAGGTTTTGTGCCGCCCTCATACGCAGTGGTAGGCCTATAGTCTCTGCATGTACAGCGTGCTGTGTAGCAGAGCCTAATCCCTATAAACCCTAAACCCTAAACCCTAAACCCTAAACCCTAAACCCTAAACCCTAAACCCTAAACCCTAAACCCTAAACCCTAATCATCCCAAGTATCCCCAAGCTTCCACCACTGGAGCTTTCGCTCCACAGGCGCTCGCTCCAGAGCCTCTGCCAAGGCCTCACTCTTCACGGCGACGTAGCGCAAGGTCCCCATCTCCCGGCCCAGAAGCTCCTATTTTAGGGTTTAGGGTTTAGGGTTTAGGGTTTAGGGTTTAGGGTTTAGGGTTTAGGGTTTAGGGTTTAGGGTTTAGGGTTTAGGGTTTAGGGTTTAGGGCTCTACAGAACTTGGAACCCTAGCAAAAGCTATCATTTTGGCTGGAAATACTCATCAAAGCTCTTCCCAAGTATCCCTAAGGCTCCAGTAGCTCCACAACGTGGTTCAGCTCCCGGTTGCCGCCGATGTCCGCGAAGACCACGGTGAATGGAGGATCACAGGTGCCAAGGATCCTCAGGAGCTCCGGATGGGCGAGCACATCGAGCCTCTCGCTTCGCCTTAGGTTTAGGGTTTAGGGTTTAGGGTTTAGGGTTTAGGGTTTAGGGTTTAGGGTTTAGGGTTTAGGGTTTAGGGTTTAGGGTTTAGGGTTTAGGGTTTAGGGTTTAGGGTTTAGGGTTTAGGGTTTAGGGTTTAGTTAGGTTTAGGGTTTAGGGTTTAGGGTTTAGGGTTTAGGGTTTAGGGTTTAGGGTTTAGGGTTTAGGGTTTAGGGTTTAGGGTTTAGGGTTTAGGGTTTAGGGTTTAGGGTTTAGGGTTTAGGGTCTGTTACTTTGTAAGGGAACCTTGAACCCCAAAAAGGGGAAAAGGGGTACCACTGAACCACCCAGTCGCGCGCGGGCTTGCAGCTGGCCTTCGCGCAGCCGCTGGTCGGTGAGCTGGACACACTCCTTGGAGGTGTCCAGCGCGAGCACTTCAGCGGCCCTCTCGGCCAGAATGACGGTGCACTGCCCAAAACAGCAGCCGATCTCCTTGGTAGCCCAGTAACCCTATTACAAAAAGGGTACCTGGGTTGGTTTCTTTTTAAGGGAACCAAAAAAAGGGTAAAGGGTACCACTGGGCTGCCAAGTCTCAAGAATGCGATCCCCGTCATGGGGTCGCCATTTCGCCAGCTGCCGGAAAGAATCGGTGGATGCCACCACTTCCACTGGCCTAGGAATGCCCTTAAAACCCCCTGGAAAAATGTTCTAAGAACATGATCCTCTTAACCCCAACCAGGGAAAATTCAAAAATGTCCCAAGGGCCTAACCCTAAACCCTAAACCCAAAACCCGAAACCGAGTGGCCATTGTTCCACATCCAGGCACCGTGGCTCTGCTAGGATGTCCTCCTCCTTCAGCAGGCATGGCGCCGCAAGCATGGAAGGGGGGGGGGGGGGGGGGAGCTCCCTGCTGCGGTGGTCAAGACAAGGCGCTGTCCAGATTTGGGCGGGTTTAGGGTTTAGGGTTTAGGGTTTAGGGTTTAGGGTTTAGGGTTTCGGGTTTAGGGGTTTAGGGTTTAGGGTTTAGGGTTTGGGGTTTCGGGTTTAGGGCTTAGGGTAACGACCACATGCTATCCGCCAAGCTGCGCCTACACATCTTCACAGCCTCCGATGCTGGGCTGTGATCTTTTGGGCCGGACGCTTCATGGCTACAGTACCTTCATCGGGGTTACCCTAACCCCTAAACCCTAACGCTAAACCCTAAACCCTCATAAGTCGTGTTACCTTGCTGAAAACCCCACTTACTTAGCCCCCTGATCCCAGACGTTCGAACTTCATAGCCGGCAGCTGAAGAAACCCACATTTGGGGGTTTAGGGCTTAGGGTTTAGGGTTGAGGGTTTAGGGTTTAGGGTTCAGGGTTCAGGGTTTAGGGACGAGAATAGGAGGCCCCTAATATAGACCCGAAATTTGGTGAGAGGCCTTTTTGTAAGGGCCACATTCAGGTACCCCCAATATGGTAAACCCCCACATTGACACGTTGACCAATAGCCCTAAACCCTAAACCCTGGACCCTAAACCCTAAACTGGGTTTAGGGTTTCCGGGATTTTGGGGGTTATCTTGTACTTTCCAACGCTTAGGGATTCTGAGGGAATGATAATAACCGGCAACTCCTACGACTCCGGGCTGCGTGGGCATATCCGAATGCTGGGATGTTCCCCCCTTATACAAACAATCCTTCATAGGATTTTCGTACCCCCGATGATAATGCCTATTCAGGGCTGTTAGTATAAGGGGGAACATCCAATCCGAATATCTCTAGTGATCCCTAAACCCTAAACCCTAAACCCTAAACCCTAAACCCTAAACCCTAAACCCTAAACCCTAAACCCTAAACCCTAAACTAGTAGACGTTTCCGTTAGAGACTGATAGCTGCCTGGTGCCGCATTGACTGCGCATACTCCTGACCGAGCCCGAATTCTACGTACACTGTCCGCTCACATGAAAACCAACCTGCCATCCCCTGGTTTAGGGTTTAGGGTTTAGGGTTTAGGGTTTAGGGTTTAGGGTTTAGGGTTTAGGGTTTAGGGTTTAGGGTTCAGGGTTCAGGGATTAGGAGAAACGAGGCCGCTCCGGCCGTGTTTGGCGACCCACCCAAATCTAGCCCCTCGACTTGAGAGGCGCCACATGTGGAAGCTTGGAAAGGCCCACCCTGAACCCTAATAGTTACATAGGGATGAGCTTGGGCAAATCCAGGATTCGAAGGTTTCCCCCCCCCCCCCTTCATCCACAAGGCAAAAAAATCTTGCACGCCTTACTCCCAGGGCCCTCTACCTCCCAACCTAAATCTGCGGCCTCCGCCGGCAGACAGGGCAGCATTGGACTTCTGCGCGAGCAGGGTGAGAACGGCACAGAAGACGCCTGCAAAACGGTCGTGGAATGTTGTGGAGCTAGACAGCCCTTTCTGCATCTCATCCCGCCCGTGCCATCCAAGGAAACTAGCAACCCAACACCATTCTTTCCTCAACAGGGTCAGATTACGTACCAGGTACACACGACCCTGCTTGCGACAAGCAAATGAAAACAAGCAACCACCAAAGAACATTCTTGAAAATATCAATAGCTAAACAGACCTCACTCAACCCTTCAACCCCAAATGGCTTTGAGAGCCTTACAAGGCCAAGGAGCGGAACACCCACAAAACCCCAACAGCCCGAAAACACGGCGGAGGTGTTCTTTTTCCTGGCGTTGGCCCTGGCTCGTTTTCCTTGCTAACGCTGGCTCCCCCCTTCCTGGCTTGAAACACTATGAAATGCAGGAGGCTGCAGAGGCTGTACAGTAAATTACAGCATTTCTCACTATCTCAAACTGCAAACGCTCTCCGCTTGAAACGCTATGAAATGCAAAATTTCTGGCTGTTCGCGGTCAACAATGCAGCATTTCCGCATGTGTCAGGGCTCCATAAGCTGCCAATTGTTCCAGGGTTGCAAATGCTGCAAAATCCAGCAATCTATTTGTTCCGACAAAACGCTGTAGTTTACATCCGCATTGAGGCTTGGGCGGTTCTAGCCCCTATGCATCGTAAAAAGGCGGAGGTGTTGCTCGCACGATGGGTTTGGAAAGACGTGCCATTGACGGCTCGACATTCTATGACGCAAGCTTGCATAGTTCATGAGTGGGGGGGCTGGGGGGTGGGGGGGGCAGAACGCAATGCTTGTGTGATGGGTTTGGAAAGGCGGATTGATTCTATGAAGCAAGCTTGGGGGTTGGAGGGGGGGGGGGGGGCGCCAGTGGGCCGTAGGACTAGAGGAGGAAGGCTAAAGAATCGAATCGAAGGACCAGGGCATGGGACGGACCAAAGCACCAGGGACCACAGGGCCAGAGAACCACAGAACCAGCGGACCGGAGGACTAGGGACAGAGGACCAGAGGACCAGAGGACCAGAGGACCAGAGGACCAGAGGACCACAGCACCAGAGCACCAGAGCAACAGAGCACCAGAGAACCAGGAGGCTGCCAGGGGGGAAGGTCGCCAATGTTGCCAAGGAGAGCCAACGTTAGGAAAGTCGCCCCAATAGAGCACCCTTTGCAAGAAAAAGAGGGACACTTTTATGCAGCTGCAAACCCTAAGCCCCCTAAACAGAAAGACAAATACAACAACCATTGCAGTTCAACAGCCCTTCATTAGAACTACACCCCAAGCCTTCAAGCGCTAAATCAGCTCTGAAACCCTAAACCCTAAACCCCTTAACCCCCTTAACCCTTTTTAACACCCCCTTAACCCTAAACCCTGGACCCTTCCGCGCCCGAGAGGAGCAGCGCAAACTCCGCGAGGCCCCACTTGGATGTGAAGCCCACCACGCCGCAGCAGCCGAGAAGCCTTGAGGCGTAGCGTCTCTGGGGTTCAGGGGTTTAGGGTTTACGGTTTAGGGCTTCGGGTTTAGGGATTAGGGTTGTGGGCTTAGGGTTTAGGTTTTTGAGTTTAGGGTCGAATTCAGCTTAGGTCTCTGCAGCCAACGTGCAACCCTCAGACGTGCAATGACCGGCTGGTTCAGGTTGAGGGGTTACGAGTGAAATTGGTGTTTTTGGGCGGTCCGGACTGATGGCTCTGTGCTGAGGAGGGCTGCAGGGGCTTTCGGCAATTTGAAGCTCAGATCCAGAGGGTTTGGTGTTGGTTGAAGGATTTCGGGTGCGAGGGATGTTGCTGTAGGGGGTAATCATAATGCTAACTATCTAATAAGGCTGCTGCGTTAAAGGGCTGTGCGCGCTGATCTGCTGAAGGTAGGAGAATCGTGTAGGGCGATCTGGGCCTTTCAAGGAATTGGTCCTGAACCCTGAACCCGACAAAATGTCTATGCAACAAAACTGGCCTCCCCCGCAACCTAGGGAAAAGGGTACCATTCAAAGGGAAGTTTCATGGTCCCTTAACATGTTCCATCTGAAGTGTGGGCCCTCGGGGTTTATACCTCATGCAAGGGGTTAGGGTTCCCCACTTCAGGCCCATGTATAAACTCTATAAACACTACAAACCCCAGAAACCTCTACACCCTAAGAACTCTGTAAACCCTGAAAACCCTATACTCCCTATAAGCCCGACACACCCCATAAACCCCGTAAACCCCATAAACCCTGCAGACCCTACAGACCCGAAAAAAGCCGACACACCCTATACACATTTAGGGGCGACTTAGGTATATAGAGATTCAATAAGGTAGATAATAGGGGTTATATAGGTGAGTAAGGGCCCTAAACCCTAAACCCGAAACCCGAAACTCAGGGCCTAGGCCGCGCCCTTCGACCTCGATGGCGCAAGCCGACCCAGATCGGTTGCCCGCCTCCCACAGCATGGTCGGCGCCCACCATGGGCCCGGTACCGGAACACGTTCTCTTCGGGACCAGTCCCTTTTTTGAAAAAAGTAATTGGTCGGGGTGGCTGGGGGTACCCGGGGCCCCACCGGGTCCTCGCCGCAGTGTACCCCTGGCCCACCCCCCACTCCCCCACCCCCCAAAACCTAACCTCCTGTGGACCCCTAGCCTTGGCCCCTCTGACCCCCCTGCCCAACCCTGAACGTCGTGAAACTGAATAAGTGTTAAAAGTGGACTGTTGCCTTGAGCTTAGGCCTAAACCCTCAAAGGAATAGGTTTGGGTGGCTTTGCCGCCTCGGACGGCGTGGGGCCCTCCACAATCGGGCCAAAGCTGCTCTTCGCACTTCGAAACCTAACCTTGACAGCACCTACGCCCTATCACAGCAAACCCTAAGCCCTAAACCCTAAACCCTAAACCCTTCTAGGGATCCCTCCTTATACGCTTAAACCCACAGATCCGTGCCGAGGGTCTGCTGAAGAATCCAGGTGATGAGTGGAATGCCTGGCGTTCTGGCGAGGCAGGTCGCAGGTACCCCAAACCCTAAACCCTAGACCCCAAACCCCAGACCCTAAACCCTAAACCCTGAACCCTAGCCCCAAACCCTAAGCCCTGCTTGGGATGTAGGGACTCCCCCCTCATCCGAGATGACAGCCCGTTTGGGCATAGGTTGGGATGTTCTCCCTTATACTAACAGTCCTGAATAGGGAATATAGCACCCCGACAGGCAAACCAAGGCTGATAAAGGCTTCGAGCTACGACATCGGTTTCCCAAGTGCACCCCTTCAAACCTCCCCCCCCCCCCCCCCCCACCCCCACACCTGAAGCCACCCCCCCCCCCCCACCAAAAACAAAAACCTATACCCTAAACCCTAAACTCAAAAACCTAAACCCTAAGCTAAACCCTAGATCCAACCCCGTCCCCCTCAGAAAAAAACTAAGAATACAATAACATGAAAAGAGCTGCAAACCCAAAGTTGCCAACATGCGAGACTAGGGGTACCCCCTTCAGGGGTTAACTGGGTTGAGGGTTTAGGGTTTAGGGTTTGGGTATGGAGGGTTTCCGAACCCATATAACAAACCCCAAACCTCAAACCCCAAACCCTAAACCCCAAACCGCCTAAACCTTAAACCCTAAAACCCTAAAACCCTAAAACCTAAAACCCAAACCCTAAACCCCAAACCCCAAACTGGCGAAGACCACAGGAGCGAATGATCATGTTCGCAGAGACGGGGAGGAGGCTCAGGCTCAGGTTGTTCAGGCCTCAAGCGTTCGCAGTTCAGGGCTTTCCCGGGAGGGTTTAGGGTTTAGGGTTCAGGGTCCAGGGTTCAAGGTTTAGGGATTAGGTTTAGGTTTAGGCTTTTGAGGGAGGCTTCGGGGTTGGGGCACGTTTTTGCCCTCCCGCACAGCTGGACGGGGTTCAGGATTTGGAATGCAACGTTTCCCAGGGAACTTTTGCTTTCGGTTTGCAGTAGCCCCTTCGGGTCATGTATTGCGCAAGGCACACCTCCGTTTGGAGAGTCCCGAAATTTGAGGTTCTGAAGCTTCGGTTCTTCCCTTTGCAACCGGCTGGCGAACATTTTCCTAAACCCTAAACTCTAAACCCTCAACCCTAAACCTTAAACCCTCAACACTTAAAAACCCTTTGTTGTGCTCAACCTCAGGCCTTAACTACGCCCACAACATGGCAGGAGGCCGATGTTCACGGCGAAGGCCAGGGAGATGATCAGCACGCATCCCACCTCCTGCCATCTGGGGCGAATCTCAAGGGAATACAGGAAGGACCCTTATAAGGGACCTTAGGGGGTTATGTAGGGCTAGTTACTTAGGTATATAGGGGCTATCTTCGGTAATGTTAACATCACATTTTTACATGGGGTGGTAATAGTAATATGCGCCGGGCCAGAGGGCCCCAGCCCAGGACTACTTTTCATTACGGGAGGTTTTCGGGCGGATGTGTGTAAACAAGCCTATATAGGGGGTCCGATGAAAAAATAGTGGGGTAACAATTGTAAAATTTAGCTGGCCAGGAATCGAAAATTTTCCTGAAGATGGCTTAAGAGTTCCGTGATCACCCCCAGACCCCCACACCCCCAACCCCCACCCAGACCCCCCAAGACCCCAGACCCCCAGACCCCCAGACCCCCAGACCCCCAGACCCCCACCCCCAGACTCCCAGACCTTTGAACTTTTTCCCAGAACCCCCCCCCAGAACCCCCCCACACCCCCCCAGACGGTCCTCCAGACCCCCCCCACCCCCAAGACCCCGCCCAGACCCTTTTCCACCCTCCAAACCCCGGAGACCAAAACAAATTCGGGGGGGGGGGGGGGGTGTATTACTGCGACGTTAACATTATATATAAAGGTTACATAAGGGGAGAAAGATTGAAGGTTTGTTCTAGCGAATTCTAGCGGTCCCTCCTTACACCCCTTAAGAATGAACCCTAAAACCCTAAGCCCTAAACTCAAAAGCCCCGTCGCCCGCCAGAGCATTCTACGGATTTCTCGGCTTGCAGACTTGCAACTCCTGTCGAACACGCCTTTTCAACCGGGCCTGTGCTGAATCACCGGGCAACCCGGTCCTACAGCCTAAACCTCCAAACCCTAAACGTTAAACCCTAATCCCTAAATTGCTTTCAACGGCTGTAAGTTCTGTAAGAAGCTCTTGAGCGCTGGGGGGCTTGGCGGCTGGGATCTACTTGGAGCTTTTCGGATTTGCTCTCCTTGCACGCGTGTGTTCTAAGGGGATTTCACGAAGCCTGAACCCAACCCCTGGGCCCCTAACCTCCAAACCTTAAGCAGGCGCAAAACCGCAACACCCCTAGCCCTAAACCCTGAACCCTGAACCCTGAACCCTGAACCCTACACCCTAAACCCTTAACCCTAAAACCGCCAGACCCCAAAAGCTTCTTTGGACCCCTTAAGCCCCCGAAACACTGGTCGCGTGGCTTCCTAGTAGCCGAGTAACCATATTGTAATAAGGGCACCCTTTTTTGGTTGGTTATTTCATGAGGGAACCCTAAACCCCAAACCCCAAACCCTAAACCCTAAACTCTAAAAAAATGAAAAGGGTACCCCTGGGCTACCAAGGGGTTCCTTGGAGTTCTGGAGCGGCCGGGGAAAATATGCAAAGCGCGTGGGAAGCAGGGCCAACAGGACGACTGCCAACCTGGGTTCGGTTTAGGGGTTGAGGGTTTAGGGTTTAGGGCTAGGGGTTTAGGGTTTAGGGTTGAGGGTTTAGGGTCTAGTCTAGGGTTTCGGGAGGAGTTTGGGGGTTTCCTGAGCCTGAAGGACAACTTCTATTGCTTTAAAGGCCTGAAGAGGGAACTAAACCAAAAAAGAAAGGTGTGAGGGCCTACTCTTGGTGCTGGGTCTTGTCTACTCTCTAAACTCTGAACCTTAACCCTCTGAGAAGAAGAATGAAGGACAACCCCAAACCCTAACTACGAAGTGTCGGCCCCTAACCCCTAAACAACCTACACATACCGACACATAACATACCCGAAAACCCCGAAAAGCTTCCCCTGACCCCAAGGTAAGGGACAGTTACTGGTGGGTAGCTACTGTGCATTCTTATGAAGAGTATAGGGTTTATATAAGCCTCTTATGAGCCTCTGATTAGGGGAAACTACCCAACGTGAATCTGTCCTAGACAAAACCCTCCACCTTTCTAACCCGAACGCTGCCCGCCCTGTCTCCCCCAGGCATCCGCGACGTCAAGCCTGCGTGGGACAGCACTCGTACCCCCCCCCCTTTAAAAATTGGATTTACCCTAAACCCTAAACCCTAAGCTCTAAACCCTAAACCCTAAACCCTAAACCCTAAACCCTCAACCCTAAACCCTAAACCCTAAACCCTAAACCCCCTCTTCCAAGGCCCCGCGGCGCGACGAAGGTTAGGAGCTGCTGCAGCGCGGTGATCAAGAACGGCGCGGGCCTCGGGTCTTCGGAGGGGTTTCTAGGTGGGCTGTGACTGGGGAGTTGGGGAATTCAGGGTCCCTATTCAGGGATATCGGATCAATAATCAGGTTTAGGATTTAGGGTTTAGGGTTTAGGGTTTAATTAGGGTTTAGGGTTTAGGGTTTAGGGTTTAGGGTTTAGAGTTTAGGGTTTAGGGTTTAGGGTTTAGGGTTTAGGGTTTAGGGTTTAGGGTTTAGGGTTTAGGGTTTAGGGTTTAGGGTTTGGTTTAGGGGGTTTCAGGGTCCCTCTTCAGGGAAATTCAACAGGGTTTAACAGTTGGGGCCCCTTTATAGTTCCTCCTTTGAATTCCCAAAGCCGTCCTTTGATAGAGGGAGACACAATATATAACCCATATATATATATATATACGTACATGTATATATATATACACACATACAATACATACATACATGCATACATACATACATACATACATACCTACATACATACATACATATATATATATATACATACATATCCGCCTCACGATGGGGCGTCGGGATGTTGTATTTTGCAACGCTGCCTAGACGGCTAGGTCGCACTCCAGGGCATGCACACAAAACAGCACCCTGACAAAGCTAACGAAGATGACCTAAACTGGTTCATGGGTTGGGATAGTATGAGAAATTTAAGTTTTCCATTCCTTATTGAGTTTACGTGCCCTTAAGAATGTAAAACCTAAACTGGTTCATGGTTTGATAGTATTGTTTTTGTAAGTTTCTGTTCCTTACTGAGTGCCCTTGAGAATGTAAAATGTTAACAATCCACAGACATCGAAATCCAGATGCGGAACCCTATGGTCGTGCCCGTCCGTCAGGTGCCAAATGGTATACTAAGTCCGAGCGTGGGTGCCGCCAGCAGGTTCAGCTTCTGGTCTACGGTTGCCCTAAGAGACTACGTAAACAACCCTAAACCCACGTGAACCCAGATTCTGCACCCAAATCCTCAACCCTAAACCCCACCCATCCACCCATCCACCCACACGCACGCGCGCACACACACACACACCCACACACACACACACACACACACACACACACACACACACACACACACACACACACAGACACAGAGACACAGAGACACAGACACAGACACAGACACAGACACAGACACAGACACAGACACAGACACAGACACAGACACAGACACAGGCACACACACACACACATACATATGTATAAATATATAAACAAAAAAAATATATATATATATATACCCAGAGGAGTGCTTGAAGAGAGTTTAGGGCCAAATAGCTCAGCAGTGGCAGACATAAACAGGAGTCAACATGCGAGGAACTCTTAACATTAAGAGTAGGGCCATTGCTTCGTGGGTTCTCAGTGTCTGGGGCATGCCGCACAGGCAACGAAGTTGGGAAAGTTTACGGTTTAGGGTTTAGGGCTTAGGGTTTAGGGTTTAGGGTTCAGGGTTTAGGGTTTAGGGTTTCGGGTTTGGGGTTTAGGGTTTAGGGTTTAGGGTTTAAGGTTTAGGGTTTAGGGTTTGCCGCAGGCAACAATCGTTGTGCCGCAACTTGCAGCATGGTTACGACGCCATCGTACATCCGCAAGACCTCCACCGCCAACACTAAAACCCTAAACCCTAAACCCTAAACCCTAAACCCTAAACCCTAAACCCTAAATCCACGGTACCAAGCAGCACGCCGTTGATGTTCAGCTCTGCGGAAATCGGGAGGTCAGAGAGGAGAATCTTCCTCAGGTCAGGACCCTCAACCCTAAACCCTAAACCCTAAACCCTAAACCCTGAACCCTGAACCCTGAACCCTAAGCCCTAACTGCTCATCAGCACCTATGTGGCGTGACTCGCAAGCTCGCAAGTGCAAAGTTGTGGGGCGTCTCTGTTGGGACTTTGGGGGTTTAGGGTGTAGGGTTTGGGGGTTAGGGTTTGGGGTTTGGGGTTTAGGGTTTGGGGTTTGGGGTTCGGGGTTTGCGGTTTGCGGTTTGCGGGTTTGGGCCTGCCTCAGTCACAAAGCAAGCCCACAGAGCAGTTTCAATGCTGGTGCCATTAGTCTTGCAAATGTTTTTCTTGTTCTTCGTACTTCTTATTTCTTCTGGGTAACTTCTTCTTACTTCTTCGTAGTTCTTCTTACTTTTTCGTACTTCTTATTGATTCCTCGTAACTCTTCTTACTTCTTCTTGCTTCTGCGTACCTTTTCTTACCCATTATTTCTTCTTTCTTCTTCTTGCTTCTTCTCACTAATTCCGACCGCTTCTTGCTTCTTACCGCTTCTTCCTTCTTCCTTCCTCTTTCTTATTTCTTCTTCTGCTTCCCGCTGAGGGCATGAGAAGCTTCAGGCTGTAGTCGCCTGAAGGAGAACAGGACATCACAGCTATACTTTTGTGAAGTCTGGGATGCTCAGGCCCTCTTGCTGAACCAGGCTTGAACCAGAAAGCCCTAGAGTCTCTCCTCCAGGCTAGGGATTCCGATAAGCCTCCACAAGCGCTTTCCTTTTTTGCGGCAGCAAAACACCCCTGTGCTTGCAACCCGTGCTGAGACAGAAAGCGTATAACCTCAAAAAATCTAAGGCCCCAAAATACACCCAGAAACTCTATAAACCCTTCGCGCGGTAAGCCCTTCAAGCCCACCACCATCACCACCAAAACAATACGCCAATGAAGATCTTTTGACGCAGGGATGTTTCGGCTTTGTTTCGTGTAAGGGTTGGTATAGAAACCTTTGTCTAACCTCCGGTTGGGGCTAACTTCTTGGCCCTAAAGCCTTTTTGCATCAGGCTTTCCTCTCGTCGCCCGGTTGACACGCTTGGCTACCTAGTCACAACATCCTGAACCCAAACCCCAAGCCCAAGCCCGAAACCCTAAACCCTAAACTCTAAACCCTAGACCCTTAAACCCTAAACCCCAAACCCTAAACCCTAAACCCCAAGCCCCGGCCAAGCTTCATGTAGAGCGCCAAGCCAGTCTGCGCTCCGAAGTAGATCGCAAGTAGGCCGACCTCTACCCGAAACCCTAAACTCACTAGGGTTTAGGGTTTATGGTTTAGGGTTCAGGGTTCAGGGTTTGAAGGGTTTGGGTTTAGGGCCTTGGCAAACGAGCAACCATGCCATGATAAGGGTACCCTGGTTGGGGGAGTTGGTGACTTTCGCCCCATTCCACCGATGAGATCTGGTTGTGACCCTAAACCCTAAACCCTAAACCCTCGTTCCGACAGGCAGGCTGTTAGCGGCTGCCGTAGATCCTCGAAAGGTCTTCGCGCGCGAGATGCTATGCAAGGGGGCTTTAGGGTTTAGGGTTTGGGGTTTAGGGTTTAGGGTTTAGGGCACAAGGTCGGCGACAGACCACAAACAAAGAAGAGGGAAAGGGGTTCGGATCATTACTGATCCCTTCCCCAATAAATCAAAACTCACGACAAGAACCTTCGTCTGCCAATGAACATTCTTCACGCCTTGTTTGGGGACCATTGCGCGCTCCCAAGCGGCAGCCAGAGCAAGCCAACCCTGAAACCCCAACCCTTAAACCCTAAACCCAGAAACCTAAACCCTAAACCCAGATGCCGATTCACCCCGAGCCTGCGGCAGCAACCCACACAGCGACTCCCCCCCATTGAACTCATGCTGCTGGAAGCGGCTTCAGGGGCTGAAGCCCTGAACCCTAAACCCTAAACCC
This sequence comes from Symbiodinium natans, assembly GCA_905221605.1. Taxonomy (NCBI): domain Eukaryota; class Dinophyceae; order Suessiales; family Symbiodiniaceae; genus Symbiodinium; species Symbiodinium natans. The sequence continues at coordinate 110,573 of CAJNDS010000181.1, forward strand.
TAAACCCTAAACCCTAAACCCTAAACCCTAAACCCTAAACCCTAAACCCTAGGGCTCTAGGGCTCTAGGGCTCTAGGGCTCTAGGGCTCTAGGGCTCTAAACCCTAAGCCATATGAACTCTTAGCTTCGGCTTCCGGTTCAGAGCGGCCGTGGGCATGTTCATCGCATGCATCGCGGCGCCTGCATCTGGAGTTAGGGGTTCGGGGGCTTGGGGGTTTAAGGGGGGTGGGGTTGGGGGTTGGGGGTTCGGGGGTTTGGGGGTTTAGGGGCTTGTTGTAGGGTTCAGGGTTCAGGGGCTGAGAGGCCCCTAAACACCCTAAACCCTAAACCCTAAACCCGAAACCCCAAACCCTAGACACGAAACCCTAAACCCTAAACCCGAAACCCTAAACCCTAAACCCTAAAGAAGGTCCCGGGTTGCGGCTCGGCACCCAACCCTGGAAGCCCTCAGCACCGCCCAACGCGCGAGATCTAAGATAAACTACACATCGAGTTTAGGAAGCCGTCCTAAAGGGAGGGTTTAGGGTTTAGGGTTTAAGGTTTAGGGTTTAGGGTTTAGGGTTTAGGGTTTAGGGTTTAGGGTTTAGGGTTTAGGGTTTAGGGTTTAGGGTTTAGGGTTTGGGGTGTGGATTCAGCTGTTGAGGGCCTTGATGGCATGGATGCAAGGATCCAGGGTTCAGAAACATCGTTGAGGTTCAACAATTCTAGTTCATGGTTGGGAGACTATTTCAAAATATAGTTTTTTACTCCTTATTGGGGTTAAGTACCCTTACAAATGAAAAATGCTCCCTAACCATGACAAAGAATTGTGTCTCAGGGCCAAAGAATTATAGGGCTTAAAGGCGTAGAGGCTTCCAGCACACATGCACTGAGATGCAGGAACACCATACCGGTTTGTTGCGCATGCTCCTCTGCCTCGACACAGGAACAGACTAAAGAGACCTGCGCAAGCACCGAACATTGCAAGAACACGGCTTGAAGTGAGACAGAACAAGAATGTTCAGCTGCGCAAGCGGGCATGTGTGTGTGCCCGCGAGCGAACCCGACTTGTTTGTGGCAAGCACGACGGGCTGCCTCCGCAAACGCCGCCCAGGAGGATTACCATCTGCGCCTGGTGCTGGGACAACCCTAAACCCTAAAGCCTAAACCCTAAACCCTATAAACCCTTTTAACCCTAATGTAATGGAGGAGGGCGGGCGGAAGGTTCCTGCAAGTATTGATGGCAAGGCTTCGGCACAGCTTCCGCCCTAGCTGTCTATGAGCGGGATAATCCATACTTCCTGTGATCCGCCGAGGCCTGGGGCCATAGGTCCTGTCCTCCACATTTTCTGTCCACTTGTCCCTCTGTCCGCGATCCAGGCTTGGGTGGCCTCCCCACTGAGGAGGCCCCGGCCGAGGCGGGTCACGAAGATATACAGACTCAAGCGAGCATGAAAGTCATGATGCATTTACTTCGGGGGCTCACGGGTAAGGCGGTCTTCTCGGCGTTGCTGCTTGAGCGCCAGGCGTCTCGCTACGTGCGCATCTCTCAGTGCGGGGACCCAGGTCCTGTCGATCAGCACCTGGGTCCGTTGCCGAGCACGTGGCACAAGCGGTCGAGTCTTGCGTTTGACAGTTGACGTTGTTCCTGCAAAGTTTGAGTGATACCGACCTGTTCTTCCAGCTGATAATTACCGACCTGTTCTTCCAGCTGATGTGTGGCTCGCTCCATGGCAGTCAAGAAGTTTATTCTAGGTTCTGCGCGGGAATCTCTGACTGAAGTCTGGTAATCACTTCGCCTTCAGTTTGGCACGCGATGTCCATACTTCCTTGACATTTGGCTTCGTTCCCTGACTTAACTTCGATCCTCACAGCGGGCACAGCAGACAGAATATCCCTTTCGGCGTCAGCTTGGTGGCAATACCTACTACCCCAAAAAGGTTAAAGGTTAAAGGCCAGCCTCGGAAAAGGAACGGCGTGTTCCACGCAGGACGTCAACTTTGCCAAGGACTCAACCATGGCGAAACAGTGAGGCGGTCTAGGAACAAATCTCCGAAATCTCGAGCCAATGGCCTAATCCCTAAACCCTAAACTTTTAAACCCCAAACTCTAAACCAAAAAAAAGCCCATCCCCAAACCAAACCCGTACCTACCAAACCCCAAAACAACAAACCCTACCCCGTCACTACCCATAAACCCTAAACCCTAACCCCTACACCCTAAACCCTACACCCTAAACCCTAAACCCTAAACCCTAAACCCTAAACCCTAAACCCTAAACCCTAAACCCTTCTCAAGCACAGCTCGGAGCCTCCATGCCGCCCATGCCCGCGACGCGCTGGCCGGAGCTCCAGACTTGCGAGGCCTCAGTCTCCCGATAAGGGGGTTTAGGGTTTAGGGTTTAGGGTTTAGGGTTTAGGGTTTAGGGTTTAGGGTTTAGGGTTTAGGGTTTAGGGTTTAGGGTTTAGGGTTTAGGGTTTAGGGTTTAGGGTTTAGGGTCTCCCGTTAAAGGGGGTTTAGGGTTTAGGGGTTGTTTTGGCACCCGCATGAGGGTTTGGGGTCTGGGGTTTGGGGTTTGGGGTTTAGGGTTTAGGGTTTGGGGTTTGGGGTTTGGGTTTAGGGTTTCGGGTTTCTTGGCACCCGCATGGCTGGAGGAACCACTCCGCAGGGATACTGGTGCGACAAGAGTTGGCCTGACCGGAGTTGGGGGGGAGAGCTTCGATAACTGGTTGGCCCCCACCGTCAACATTACTATTGCAGCAAAATAGTACATGCCAAGCGAAGAAGGAAGGCTCATGCAAGTCTGATCTCTCACCCCCAAACCCTAAACCCTAAACCCTTAACCCTAAACCCTAAACCCTAAACCCTTTGACTGGTCAGAAGGCTTTCTTTGCAAGCCATCGCTAGTTTTGCCCCATGCCAAACTCTCGATCCAGCACCGCGTCTAGTAAATAAAATTAACAACAAGGTTTAGGGTTTAGGGTTTAGGGTTTAGGGTTTAGGGTTTAGGGTTTAGGGTTTAGGGTTTAGTGAAGGAAGTTGTGGCTTCGGGTTAGAAGCTTAGGGGTGCGGGGTTTAGGCCATTAAGGCCTTGGGGATTTTGGGCTGTCTAGGAGCTTCGGCTTCCATGTTTAAAGGAAAAAACCAAGGAGGAAGCCCAACCAGACCCACACCTACTTGGAGGTTCACGGGCACTTGTAACCCCAATTCTGCCTGTACTTCTAAATCCCCTGAGTCCCCTAAGTAGGTTATAAGTAGACTTAGAAGTGCCTAAGTCCCCTAAGTAGGTTATAAGTAGACTTATAAGTTTTTAGTGCCCACGAACCCACACCTAGGAGCTGCAAGGGAACCCATGACATGGTGCTTGTTGCGTCCCCCTTATCGAGGGTTTAGGGTTTAGGGTTTAGGGTTTAGGGTTCAGAGTTCAGGGTTCAGAGTTCAGGGTTCAGGGTTCAGGGTTCAGGGTTTAGGGTTTAGGCTTCTTGCCACGGGACCCCGTACAAAAAGGACCCTCACCCCACGCCACCCGAGACAGCCGCGAGGAGTTGCATGATGCTCTCTCGAACGTCATACTGTACGTGCTGCCATGCTTACTTTCCCTAAACCCTAAACCTAAACCCTAAACCCTTAACCCTTAACCCTTAACCCTAAACCCTAAACCCTTTGCCATGCACGGCCTGGGCCTTCGTGCGCATGTGGGCACATTTGGTGCCCAGGAACCATATTGAATAATAAGGGCACGGTTAGGGTTTAGGGTTTAGGCTTAGGGTTTAGGGTTTATGGTTTAGGGTTTTGGGTTTAGGGCTTAGGGTTTAGGGTTTAGGGTTTAGGGTTTAGGGTTTAGGGTTTAGGGACTTTCATAAGTGAAACTTGAACCAAGCCAAAGAGGAAAAAGGCACCACCTGGCTACCAACACCAAGCCGATTGGGTGCTGAGGTCGTGGCGGACTGCGCTAGGGACAACCGTGTCGGCCCCTGGGACAACCTGTCTCCGTGCAACAGGTAGGCAGGGTTCCTTCGATGTGTTTCGGTTTTGGGGGCTGGAGCTTGGGTGTTGTGATGTTGAGGGTTTAGGGTTTAGGGTTTAATTAGGGTTTAGGGTTTAGGGTTTAGGGTTTAGGGTTTAGGGTTGAGGGTCTAGGGTCTAGGGCTTCGGGTTCGGGGTTTAGGGGCAGTTCAGGGTTGGTGGTTTCGGGGGCTTCCTGCAGCAGTGTTTTTTGAGGCGTTTGGAGCGGCGCCCATGTGAGGGAAGCACTTCCCAGAACTGGATTAAGGCCTTGACCCTAAACCCTAAACCCTAAACCCTAAACACAGAGAACCCTGATTGAAACTGCCAGCCTAGCTGACCTCAGGGTTCTGGACCTAGGCCACACAAACCCCCAAAACATGGCCTGGGCTTCTGCAAAAGCTGCGTCGCATCCGTTTCGCCATCACCTTGGCCGGACATTTGGGGCACGTTCTAGGGATTTCTAGGGCATCTAGACCCAAGAGCAACCTAGGAATAAACTGGGTGCCCTTCTTGGTTGAAAGGGACTTAGAAGGGAACCTAAACCAGGGAAAAGGGGAATAAGGGCGCCTAGCCCTAAACCCTAAACCCTAAACCCCAAAACAGGGGAATAAGAGCCTACTCTGCGTCCTGGGGCCTTCTTGGGCATTCTAACAGCTAACCCCCCCCCCCCCCCATATGTTCCGCGATGTTAGCAGGACCGGTACCATCATCCCTTTCCGCCTTATGGTTTAGGGTTTAGGGTTTAGGGTTTAGGGTTTACGGTTTAGGGTTTAGGGTTTAAGGTTTAGGGTTTAGGGTTTAAGGTTTAGGGTGAGGAAACAGAATAAGTTATAAGTTATAGTGTGCTCCTCGCATGCCAATTTGAAAGGATGGGCCCAGCGCCAAGTGCCTGTGGAGCTTGGTGCTCAAAGGTGTTTTACGTAAAGTACACCATGAATCTCCAAGTAAGGTTTGAGACTCAGGATCCGGGACTTTAGGTGCCTGAATATCTGGGCAAGGATGGCACCGCCTCGCTCCCAAGAATTCTATGGATCCCACCTTGAGCGAACGCGTGGGAGTCAATGCTTTGATCGGAGGGGGGTTTAGGGTTTAGGGTTTAGGGCTTAGGGTTTAGGGTTTAGGGTTTAGGGTTTAGGGTTTGGGGTTTAGGGTTTAGGGTTTAGGGTTTAAAACCCTTGCTTCGCGGTGGCTTGAAACCACCAAGACCACCGACGGCAGCCGGCTAAGGATCAGCACTTGGAGGTCCATGGTACTCAGGAGTGTCGGAAGAGGTGGCCGCAATTTTTTGGGCTCCAAAGCAGCGAATGTGAGCTTCGGGACCCCAATCATGCAACACCGACGCTCCGTAACAACGCGTGAAGAGCTTTGGGGAGAGAATCTCAGGAGACGCCGCGATGCAAAGATGCGGAAGCCCCGGAGGCACTGAGGAATGCGTGCAGGCAGCAAGATGTTGTCTCAAGCGTCCTCAGAGCTCGGCGCAAAGCTGGGAATCTGTCAGCAAGGCACCCTAAACCCTAAACCCTAAACCCTAAACCATAAACCATAAACCCTAGCGCGACATCCTCTTTGTCTTCTCGATCATCTTCTCCACCCTGGCCATGCGGAATGGCAGAGCCATCGTTGGGCGGCTGCTGGTGAGCTTGCGCTGAGGCTGGGGTTTAGGGTTTGGGGTTTAGGGTTAAGGGTTTAGGGTGAAGGGTTAAGGGTTAAGGGTTAAGGGTTAAGGGTTAAGGGTTTAGGGTTTAGGGTTAGGGTTTAGGGTTTAGGGTTTAGGGTTTAGGGTTTAGGGTTTAAGGTAGTTGTGATGGTGATGATGGTGAGCCTGCTCTCAGAAATCCCAGGGCAGGGGAACGCCCCCAACCAGGACTTTCTAGAATCAGCTGGTGAGGCCTCTCCCAAGTAGACCTCTAAGACCTAATGAAACCCTAAGGTTGCTGAGTGCATAAGCCCAACAAAAAAGCGTTTAGGGTTATGGGTTTAGGGTTTAGGGTTTAGGGTTTCGGGTTTAGGGTTTAGGGTTTAGGGTTTAGGGTTTAGGGTTTAGGGTTTAGGGATACACTTTCAGGTCTATCAGTGTACTCATTCAGCTACTAAGTAATCCCTACCCCACTACCCGAAGTAATCCCCACGTCGTGATGCAGAGCCGGGGCACATCGGGGGGCCTCAGCTCCAGCCTCCGCACCACACGGAGGCAAACGCCCAAGGGTCTCGGGTGTGAGGGCTTACGGCCCCTAAACCCTCAACCCTAAACCCTAAACCCTGAACCCTAACCTTAACCCTAAACCCTAAACCCTTAACCCTAAACCCTGAACCCTAAACCCTGAACCCTAAACCCAGCTGAAGGGCCTCAACCGTTAAGGGCGTGAAGGCTTAGCGTTCGGGGTAGAGGGCTCAAGGGCTTCAGGGCCTTTAAGGGTTTGGGGCTTCGCCAAACCCTCTTGGTACGGACCCTAGCCCCTAAACACTTCTTGGAGGTTCATGTGCAGTAATCCACTAGTTGCTTAAGAACCCCAAGAGAAAAATATAAGCATCCCTGTACTACCCTTAATAAGGAAGAATCTGTTTTGTTTTTTGGTGTTCTTAAGCACTTAGTAGTAGCAAGGCAGAGAGTGGCCTTCATGAGGTTGACCGCCGTCCTTACCCTCACTACTTCGCTTCATAACCCTACTTTTGCACACTTCGGCTGCAAAACAAAGCGCCCGTCACAGCCCTAAATCCTTCAATTTCTTTTTGAGTCCTAAACCCTACAATACACCTAAAAACCCTAAACCCTAAACCCTAAAACCCTAAAACCCTAAACCCCCTTTAGAGAGGCCCGGTCCTCTCGCGCGGCCGCCGCGATGAGGAGGGCCGAGGCAAAGAGTCCGCGAAGGATGGACATGGGCCCTTGGGGCTTGGGGCTTAGGGCTTAGGGTTTAGGGTTTAGGGTTTGGGGTTTAGGGTTAGGGTTTAGGGTTTAGGGTTTAGGGTTTAGGGTTTAGGGTTTAGGGTTTAGGGTTTAGGGTTTAGGGTTTAGGGTTTAGGGTTTAGGGTTTAGGGTGCAGGGTGGTTTAGGGTTTAGGGTTTAGGGTTTAGGGCTTCTCGGTTGCTTCGGGTTTGGGGCTTTAGGGCCTCTAGGGCTTTAGGGCTTGAGGGGCTTGAGGGCTTTGGGGCTTCAGGGCTTAGGGCTTTCGGGCTTAGGGCTTCAGGGCTTACGGCTTTAGGGCTTTAGGGCTTTCGGCTCAATTAGGGCTTAGGGCTTTAGGGCCTCGGGCCTCGGGCCTCGGGCCTCGGGCCTCGGGCTTCGGGCTTCGGGCTTCGGGCTTCGGGCTTCGGGCTTCGGGTCTAGGCTTAGGGTTTAAGGTTTGCGGCTTAGGGTTTAGGTTGTCCTTGTCCTTTCGCGACACCATGCAAACACGAAATGCAAATGCAAGCGAGAAGGAGGGAGCTGTTCAAGAATCACGCACGATTCAACGCCACTGAGAGGGAACACCCGAACAAAACGTCCACAACGCTGCTGCCCAAAACCCTGAACCCCCTTTCTTGGCATAGAGTAGGAGGCGTTAGGGTTTAGGGTTTAGGGTTGTTTAGGGTTTAGGGTTTAGGGTTTAGGGTTTAGGGTTTAGGGTTTAGGGCTTAGGGTTGTTTAGGGTTTAGGGTTTAGGGTTGAGGGTTTAGGGTTTAGGGTTTAGGGTTTAGGGTTTAGGGCTTAACCCTGCACTTGGGCCCTAGCCGCAGCAGCCCGCTCGCTCCGGAGCAGCAGCGGATGTGCCCTTTGCTCCCAAAACCTTTGGGCCCAACTCTACCCTAAACCCTAAACCCAAAACCCCAGGTCGGTTCAGTCGCAACAAGTCTACGCCCGCCCCCAGTTTTGAGCCAACATGAGAGGCGGCAAGACTCCCAGTGCTTTGGAGTTTAGGGCTTAGGGTTGAGGGTGCACTGGACTCAAGACTAGCCAGCCAGACTAGGAAGCGGGAGCACCCCCAAGCCATCACGACTGCAAAAGAAGCTGCAAGAGGTTTAGGAGATTGGGTTTAGGATTTGGCTTAGGGTCTCAAAGCCCTGTTCAACTTTGTGGATAAGGGCCCGGGTTCCCGAACGAAAAAGGCCAAGAAGATCGTTCGCTTAGACATTTAGGGTTTAGGGTTTAGGGTTTCGGGTGGCTTAGGGTTTAGGGTTTAGGGCTTAGGGCTTAGGGTTTGGGGTTTAGGGTTTAGGGTTTAGGGTTTAGGGTTTAGGGTTTAGGGTTTAGGGTTTAGGGTTTAAGGGCCGAAAACACTCGCCCGTCATGAAGGACCCCACACCCTTTCTCAATACTACGATGCCCCTTGACTAAGGAGCAGTCCTTGAAGCACAGTTGGGTTTAGGGTTCAGGGTTCAGGGTTCAGGGTTCAGGGTTCAGGGTTCAGGGTTTAGGGTTTAGGGTTTAGGGTTTAGGGTTTAGGGTTTAGGGTTTAGGGTTTAGGGTTTAGGGTTTAGGGTTTAGGGTTTAGGGTTTAGGGTCCCTGAAATAACTTGAGGGATACTTCTTAACTCATCTTCCAGCATGCCAGTTACAATTTCTGAAATGGCCCCAACATCCTGGATCATCCAGCAACCCCAAACCCCCCTAAGCCCTAAGCCCTAAACCCTAAACCCTAAACCCTAAACCCTAAACCCTAAACCCTAAACCCTAAACCCTAAACAACCCTAAACCCTAACCCTAAACCCTATTTTAGAAGTTTTTGGAAAAAGGGAAAATCCCGAGCTCAGGCGTGATCAGACACACAGACCCCTCCTCCTGGCAGGAAGCCTGCGGCGACTGCTCCTCGCCACAGGGGTTTGGGGCTTAGGGTTTAGGATTTAGGGTTTAGGGTGTTTAGGGTTTAGGGTGTTTAGGGTTTAGGGTTTAGGGTTTAGGGTTTAGGGTTTAGGGTTTAGGGTTTAGGGTTTAGGGTGTTTAGGGTTTAGGGTTTAGGGTTTAGGGTTTAGGGCCACGTTGGCGCGAGCTAGTGGTTTTCTCTCCAACCGAAACTGCTCCAACCTGAAAGCCAACTTGCATTCCAAACTCCTTTCCATAGGTCTTGCAAGACAGAAACTGAAATAGACCCAGCTTCCTGGTACTAGGGCTGGCGAGGATTTGGGTCTGAATTAGGGTCCACTGGCGGCCCTAACCCTCAACACCGAAACCAAAACCCTAAACCCTAAACCCTAAACCCTAAACCCTAAACCCTAAACCCTAAACCCTACACCTAAACCCTCAACCCCCCATACTTGATCTTAGGGTGGCTTTCGGGCTTCGGCGAAGAATCGCCCTCTCGCTGACGCCCGGCCTCTAGAACAAACAGCTCGGGCAACGGGCCATCGAACTTGCCTGGAAGGTAGAAACTCGTGATTAGGGTTTAGGGTTTAGGGTTTAGGGATTAGGGTTTCGGGTTTCGGGTTTAGGGTTGGGGAAAAAGGGTTTAGGGTTTAGGGTTTAGGGTTTAGGGATTAGGGTTTCGGGTTTCGGGTTTAGGGTTGGGGAAAAAGGGTTTAGGGTTTAGGGTTTAGGGTTTAGGGTTTAGGGTTTAGGGTTTAGGGTTTAGGGTTTAGGGTTTAGGGTTTAGGGTTTAGGGTACACCCACACCCTTGCGGCCCTTGGAAATGGTTTGGGGTGCTCAGGCGAGGCAGACAAGGTCAATCGTCCTCAAGCAGCGACAGGAATGTGCCGGCGACCACCCCATTCTAGAGCGACTGTGGCAGGAAAGGTGTGGTCGGTGGACTTTGCAGATATTCGGCAAGGTACAGCAAGTCTCCTACTGAGGGTCTCTTTTTGTCACCCGCCTAGCTGACGCCCAATGGTGCCAATCCGCAGGCAACATTCGAGGTAACGCTACTAAGGGTTTAAGGTTTAGGGCTGTAGTGGCCCCTGCTGCCAAGAAGCGAAGCGAAACGCTAGTTGACTCCTTTTGCCCTGAACCCTAAACCCCAAAACAGCCACTCCCTTGGGCAATTCGTACCTTTGGTTTGGACCGGGTTTTGCCTCAGGTGCCGGCTGAGGGATTGAGTCGTGTGTTGAGGATTTGAGGGTTTGGGCAGGGGATTTCGGGCTTTAGGGGCTTTGGTGGGTTTCAGGGGTTCAGGGCCGCAGGGCTTACTTATATACGGTAGCCCAGCAACCATACACATGATGAGGGTACCCTTTTGGTGGTGTGATGGTTACTTTCATTAAAGGAATCCAAGCCCAAAAAGGGCTACCAAGCAAGTGGAGATATGTGTCGGATTTGGGAGTGTGCAAAAGCAGGAACCCCTAACATAGACCCTCAAAATAGTAGGATTGTGCAGATGACCTCATAAGAAGGACCCCCATAAGGTACCACTATTTTCGGAACCCCCATTTAGGGCTTCGGGTTAGAAGCAGATCTGGGTTGTCCCCTGCGTTGAGCACGGTGCCTAGGCGCAGGAGGAAGGACGGATCCTCCACCTCCTTCCGCGGCGTAGCAAGCGAACAACTTTCGAGTCCAGCACTGAGGATTTCACAGAAGACGGAGGGAAAGGTGGAGGTAGAGGTGCAGGTAGCGGTAGAGGTAGAGGCAGAGGTAGAGAGAGATATAGAGAGAGAGAGCCCGGAACCCGGAGCGAGGTATCGAAGGAGAGGTAGAGTAGAGGGAAGGCGAGAGAGGGAGGGGTTACGCCAAGAATTGGAGTCAAAGGTTTGAGGTTCGGAGTTTTGGGGCGTTCGAGGCCGATGGGGCTGTGGCAGATGCCAAGCTTGTCAGAACAGACCCCACATTCGCTGTGCTGGGTTTAGGGCTTAGGGTTTAGGAATATCTTCTAAGTGTTCCGAGTGAAAGCGCCGAGCGGAGATGTGTACCAGATGCAATGCTCTGAGGCTTCAAGGCTCTTAGTTTGGGATGTTCCCCCCTTAGACGAATTAACTGTCCTGAATAGGGATTAATACCCATTGTTTAGGGTTTAGGGTTCAGGGTTCAGGGTTTAGGGTTTAGGGTTTAGGGCTATAATCCCGATTAAGAACTGTCAGTATAAGGGGGAGCATCCCAAGCTGTCGGCAAACCTGGCCGACCTGACGGCCCTCTCAACAGCCAAGCCCGGGCTTAAACCCCCCACCCCAACCCCCCACCCCAAAAACTAAAATGCATAAATAAGAATAATAATAATAACAACAACAATAATAATGATAGTAGACATATGAATAATAATAATAATAATAATAATAATAATAATAATAATATAATAATAATAATAATAACAATAATATTATAATAATAATAATAATAGTAAGAAAAACTAAACCCACACCTGAATTCCCTCCACTGCCCCCCCCCCCCCCCCCGACAGCCCACAGCCTCCGTGTCTTTTGCCGGCTGCACTTCGGCCATGGCGCCTTCGCCCGCAGGCAGGGCTGGGTTTAGGGTTTCGGAATGAGGTTTTAGGGTGTAGGGTTCGGGTTTAGGAATGAGGTTCTCGGGTTTAGGGTTTAGGGTTAAGGGTTTAGCGTTTAGTGTTTAGTGTTTAGTGTTTAGAGTTTTGGGTCTGAAGTTTAGGGAGCCCACACAACCTGGCGTAAGCCCTGAAACATTCCCAGGTTTCCTTTGTGGCCCCGGATTGCACAAGGAGTTCCACACTTGGAGGTTCATGGTACCTATTTACCAATTATAACTGTGCCTATATCCCACTTACCAACCCCTGTAGTGCCCGAATATGGCTCTGAGCAGGGTACTATATTCTAGTAGGGGGGTGCATCAGAAAGACGTCAGAAAAAATGAATGTAGATCCTACACCAGAAGCCCGTTATCTGCACCAACCCCCTTCTTCAACCCAAAACCCCACACCCCATATTATTCTTCTGGCCCTGTGTTGCGCTGAACTCTTTTGAAGCTCAACTCCCTGGCGAAACCGACTCTCCGCAAAAACACGTTTCGCCGAAACGGTGTAAGGTTGGGATGCTCCCCCTTACACAAACAGTCCTTAATGGGGATT
>CAJNDS010000181.1:125000-137500 GCA_905221605.1 Symbiodinium natans
CGCGCGTGTGCGCGCGGGTGCGCGCGGGTGCGCGGGGTCGCGCGGTGCGGCGGTGCGCGCGGGTGCGCGCGGTGCGCGCGGGGTGCGCGCGGGTTTGCGCGAGGGGGTGCCCTCGCAGGGTAGCGCGCGGGGGTGCTCGCACGCGGGTGCGCGCGCGGTTGCGCGCGCGTGCGCGCGCGGGTGCGCCGCGCGGGTGCGCGCGAGGTGGCGCGCAGCGGTGCGCGCGGGGGTGGCTCGCGCGGGCTGCGCGCCAGGGTGCGCGCGCGGGGTGCGCGCGCAGTGTGCGCGCGCGGGTGCGCGCAGCGTTGGCTCGCAGCGGGTGCGCGCGCGGTGCTCTGCGCGGGTGCGGCCGCTCTGGGTGCGCGCGCGGGTGCTCGCGTCGGTGCGCGCCGCGTTCGCTCAGCGGGTGCGCGCAGCGGTGGCGCGCCGGGTGCGCGCCGCTGGGTGCGCAGCAGGCGTGTGCGCGCGCGCGGGTTCGCGCGCGGGTTCCGGCGCTCGGTTGCGCGCGCTGGTGCGCCGCGCTGTGCGCGCCGGGGGTTTCGGCGCCGGGGGTGGCGCGCGGGTGCGCGCGGGGGTGCGCGCGGGGTCGCGCAGGGGGTGGCGTCGCGGGTGCGCCGCGTGGGTGCTAGCGGGGGTGCGCTCCGCAGGGGTCGCGTCTGGGTGCGCGCTGGGGTGCGCAGCGGGGGTGCTCTCCGTTGGTGCGCGCGGCGGTGGTGCGCTCGGGGTGGCGCTGCGGGGGTGCGCGCGGGGTTCGCGCGGGGTTGGCGCGCGGGGGTGCTCGCTGGGGGTGCGCGCGTAAGTGCGCCTCGGGGGTGCTGTCGCGTGGGTGCGCCGGGGGTTCGCGGGGTGGTGCGCGTGGGTTTCGCCTCGGGTGTTGTCGCGTGGGGGTGCCGGGGGTGGTGCGCGGGGGGGTGCTCGGGGGGCGCGGGGTGCTGGGTGGTGCGGGGGGTTGGCGGTGGGTTGCGGGGGGGTGCGGGGGGGGTGCGGTGGTTGCGGGTGGTTTATGCTGTTGGTGCGCGGGTGGCGTGGTGCGCGGGTGCTCGGTGCGGGTGGTGCGCGGGTGCTCTGGGTGCGCGTGTGCGAGGTGCGCGGGTGTCTCGGGATTCGCGGGTGCGGGTGCGGGGGTGCGGGTGCGCGGCGCGGGGGCGCGGTGGCTCGGGGGCGCGGGGGGCGCGGTGGCTCAGGGGCTCTGGTCGCGGTGCGCGGGGCGCGGGGGCGCGGGGGCGCGTTGCGCGGGTGCGCTTGGCGCGGGGTCGCGGGGCCGCGGGGGTCGGCGGGGCCTCGGGCGCTGGGGCGCGGGGTCGCGGTTGCTCTGGGTCGCGGGGCGCGGGGTCGCGTGGCTCGTTGCGCGGGTGGCTCGCGGGCCGCGCTAAAGCTCGTGGGCTCTTCTGGCGCTCGTGCGCGCTGGGCGGCGTAGCGCGCGGATCGCGCTTGGCGCGCGTAACAGCGCGCGTTTCGCTCTGGCTGCTCGGCCAGCGCGTGTCTGGTGCTCTCTTGGCTGCTCGTTCGCTCGCGGATTCTGCGCGGCGGGGCCGCTGTGCGCGCGGGCGGTGCGCGGGCTCCGGCGCGGTGTCGCTGTCGGGCGCTTGGTTCGCGTTCGTTCTCCTTGGGCTCTGTGCTGTCTCGTGCGTGCCGCGGCGCTGGCTGGCGCGGGCGTTCGCTTGGGCGCGGTGTCGCGTTCCGCGGGTTGCGCGGTTCTCGTTGTTCGCTGTCGCGCTTTCTCGCTGCATCTCGGGGTCGCTCTGTGGCGTCTCGGGCGCGCATTTCGCATCTGATCGCTCTGGCCTCGGATTCGCGCTGTTCGTCGTTGTCGCTCTTCAGGCGTGTCGCGGGGGTCGCTTTGTCGCGGAGGTGCGCTTTCTCTCGGGGCTTGGTTCGTGTTGTGCTCGTGTGCGCGTGTTCTCTGGGGCCGCGGTCTCTCGTCGCTCGTTCGTGTGTCTCTTGCGCTGTGTCGTCTTCTGCGGGCGGCTTTTCTCGGGTCGCTTTCGCGTGGCTCGTTCTCTTGGCGCGGTCTCGTTCTCTTTCCTCTTGTCTCTGGCGCGGGGCTGTTCGCGTGCGCTTGCCTCTGGTCTCGTGCGCGTTCTCGTCTCGTTTGCGCCTGCGCGTGCGCGGGCGCGGGCGCTTGCCTCGGTCGCTGGCTCGGGACGCTTGCTCTTTCTCTTGCTCTTATCTGCTTGCGCGTGCTCGTGCGCGGTCCGCGTTCGCGTGCGCAGTTCGTGTTTCTTGTTCGGGTGCGTGTGCTTTGCTGTTGCGTGTGCGGGTATCGGGTTCGTTTCGGGGTGGCGTTGCGGGTGCTGGTGCGGGTGCGGTGCTGGTGCGGGTGCGGGTGCGGGCGCGGGTGCGGGTGCGGGCGCGGCCGCCGCTAGCGCGGGGCTCGGCGCGGTCGGCGGTCGCGGGCCGGGTCGCGGGCGCTGTCGCGGGCGCGTGCGCGGGCCGCGTGGTCGCGGTCGGCGGTCGCTGGCGCCGGGCGCGGGCGCGGGCGCGGGCGCGTGTGCGGGTGCGGGTGCGGTTGCGGGTTGCGGTGCGGGTGCGGGTGCGGGTGCGGGTGCGGGTGCGGGTGCGTGGCGGGTGCGGGTGCTGTGCGTGTGGTGTTCGTGTTGCGTGTGTGTGTGTGTTTGTGTGTGTGTTGGGTGTGTGGGTGCGGGTTCGGGTTCGCGTGCGTGCGTGTGCTTGTGTGTGCGTGCGTGTGCGTGTGTTTGTGTGTGTGTGTGTGTGTGTGTGTGGTGTGTTTTTGGTGTGTGTGTGTTGTGTGTGTGTGTTGTGTGTGTGTGGTGTCTCTGTGTGTGTCTTTGTGTTGTCTCTGTGTTGTGTCCCTGTGTGTGTCTTGTGTTGTGTCTCGTTTGTGTCTCTGTGTGTGTCCTTGTGGTGTGTCTCGTGTTGTTTCCCTCTGTTGTGTCTCTGGTGTGTCTCTGTGTGATGTCTCTTGTGTGTGTTCCTGTGTGTGGTCTCTGTGTGTGTCTCTGTTGTGTCTCTGTGTGTGTCTCTGTGGGTGTTCTCTTGTGTGTGTCTCTGGGTGTTTTCCTCGTGTGTGTCTCTGTGTGTGTCTCTGTGGTGGGAATTAACTCTGTGTGTGTCTCTGTGTGTGTTCTTGTCTGTGTCTGTGTCTGTGTCTGTGTCTGTGTCTGTGTCTGTGTCTGTGTCTGTGTCTGTGTCTGTGTCTGTGTCTGTGTCTCTGTCTGTGTCTGTGTCTGTGTCTGTGTCTCTGTGTGTGTGTGTGTGTGTGTCTCTGTGTGTGTGTGTCCGTGTCTTTATATCCGTGTGTCTGTGTGTGTTTGTCTGTGTGTGTGTGTGTGTTGTCTGTGTGTGTCTGTGTGTGTGTGTGTGTGTCTCTGTGTGTGTGTGTGTGTGTCTCTGTTTGTGTGTGTGTGCCCGAGCGCGCACGCGGCAAGTGTCCAGGGCCTCTAAGTACCGCGCCTGCCAGCACAAACGACGCATGCGTCGCGCCTGCCAGCGTTTCGCGCGCCCCGAGCGCGCGCGCGGCAAGGGTCCAGGGCCCCTAAGTACCGCGCCTGCCAGCACAAAGGACGCATGTGTCGCGCCTGCCAGCGTTTGGCGAGCCCCCCAGCGCGCGCGCGGCAAGAGTCCAAGGCCCCTAAGTACCGCGCCTGCCAGCACAAACGACGCATGCGTCGCGCCTGCCAGCGTTTGGCGAGCCCCCCAGCGCGCGCGGCAAGTGTCCAGGGCCTCTAAGTACCGCGCCTGCCAGCACAAACGACGCATGTGTCGCGCCTGCCAGCGTTTGGCGAGCCCCCCAGCGCGCGCGCGGCAAGTGTCCAGGGCCTCTAAGTACCGCGCCTGTCAGCACAAAGGACGCATGTGTCGCGCCTGCCAGCGTTTGGCGAGCCCCCCAGCGCGCGCGCGGCAAGTGTCCAAGGCCTCTAAGTACCGCGCCTGCCAGCACAAACGACGCAGGTGTCGCGCCTGCCAGCGTTTGGCGAGCCCCCCAGCGCCGGGTCCAGGGCCTCTAAGTACCGCGCCTGTCAGCACAAACGACGCATGTGTCGCGCCTGCCAGCGTTTGGCGAGCCCCCCAGCGCGCGCTCGGCAAGGGTCCAGGGCCTCTAAGTACCGCGCCTGTCAGCACAAACGACGCATGTGTCAGTGTCGCGCCTGCCAGCGTTTGGCGAGCCCCCCACAGCGCGCGCGGCAAAGGTCCAGGGCCCCTAAGTACCGCGCCTGCCAGCACAAACGACGCATGTGTCGCGCCTGCCAGCGTTTGGCGAGCCCCCCAGCGCGCGCGCGGCAAAGGTCCAGGGGCCCTAAGTACCGCGCCTGCCAGCACAAACAACGCATGCGTCGCGCCTGAAAGCGTTTGGCGAGCCCCCCAGCGCGCGCTCGGCAAGTGTCCAGGGCCTCTAAGTACCGCGCCTGGCAGCACAAACGACGCATGTGTCGCGCCTGCCAGCGTTTGGCGAGCCCCCCAGCGCGCGCGGCAAACGTCCAGGGGCCCTAAGTACCGTCTGTGTGTGTGTGTGTGTCTCTGTGTGTGTGTGTGTGTGTCCCTGTTTGTGTGTGTGTGTGTGCCCGAGCGCGCGCGCGGCAAGTGTCCAGGGCCTCTAAGTACCGCGCCTGCCAGCACAAACGACGCATGTGTCGCGCCTGCCAGCGTTTCGCGCGCCCCGAGCGCGCGCGTGGCAAGGGTCCAGGGCCCCTAAGTACCGCGCCTACCAGCACAAAGGACGCATGTGTCGCGCCTGCCAGCGTTTGGCGAGCCCCCCAGCGCGCGCGCGGCAAGAGTCCAAGGCCCCTAAGTACCGCGCCTGCCAGCACAAACGACGCATGCGTCGCGCCTTCCAGCGGTGCGCGCGGCAAAGTGTCCAGGGCCTTCCTAAGTACCTCGCGCCTGCCAGCCAAACGACGCATGTGTCGCGCTGCCAGCGTTTTGGCTAAAGCCCCCCAGCCGCGCTCGGCAAAGGTCCAGGGGCCCTAAGTACCGCGCCTGCCAGCACAAACGACGCATGTGTCGCGCCTGCCAGCGTTTGGCGAGCCCCCCAGCGCGCGCGCGGCAAAGGTCCAGGGGCCCTAAGTACTGCGCCTGCCAGCACAAACGACGCATGTGTCGCGCCTGCCAGCGTTTGGCGAGCCCGCAAGGGTCCAGGGCCTCTAAGTACCGCGCCTGTCAGCACAAACGACGCATGTGCGCCTGCCAGCGTTTGGCGAGCCCCCCAGCGCGCGCTCGGCAAGAGTCCAGGGCCTCTAAGTACCGCGCCTGTCAGCACAAACGACCCATGTGTCGCGCCTGCCAGCGTTTGGCGAGCCCCCCAGCGCGCGCGCGGCAAAGGTCCAGGGGCCCTAAGTACCGCGCCTGCCAGCACAAACGACGCATGTGTCGCGCCTGCCAGCGTTTGGCGAGCCCCCCAGCGCGCGCGCGGCAAAGGTCCAGGGGCCCTAAGTACCGCGCCTGCCAGCACAAACGACGCATGTGTCGCGCCTGCCAGCGTTTGGCGAGCCCCCCAGCGCGCGCTCGGCAAGTGTCCAGGGCCTCTAAGTACCGCGCCTGGCAGCACAAACGACGCATGTGTCGCGCCTGCCAGCGTTTGGCGAGCCCCCCAGCGCGCGCGCGCGCGGCAAAGGTCCAGGGGCCCTAAGTACCGCGCCTGCCAGCACAAACGACACATGTGTCGCGCCTGCCAGCGTTTGGCGAGCCCCCCAGCGCGCGCTCGGCAAGGGTCCAGGGCCTCTAAGTACCGCGCCTGTCAGCACAAACGACGCATGTGTCGCGCCTGCCAGCGTTTGGCGAGCCCCCCAGCGCGCGCTCGGCAAGGGTCCAGGGCCTCTAAGTACCGCGCCTGTCAGCACAAACGACGCATGTGTCGCGCCTGCCAGCGTTTGGCGAGCCCCCCAGCGCGCGCTCGGCAAGGGTCCAGGGCCTCTAAGTACAAAGGTCCAGGGGCCCTAAGTACCGCGCCTGCCAGCACAAACGACGCATGCGTCGCGCCTGCCAGCGTTTGGCGAGCCCCCCAGCGCGCGCTCGGCAAGTGTCCAGGGCCTCTAAGTACCGCGCCTGTCAGCACAAACGACGCATGTGTCGCGCCTGCCAGCGTTTGGCGAGAACCCCAGCGCGCGCTCAGCAAGGGTCCAGGGCCCCCAAGTACCGCGCCTGCCAGCAGAAACGACACTGCGTCATGTGCGTGATGTGATGCGTGATGTGCGTGATGTGATTTGATGCGTAACACTACGTCATGTGCGTGATGGTACGTCGTGACACCGCGTCATGTACGTGATGTGATGCGTGATGTGCGTGATCGTGATGTGATGCATGCATGTGCGTGATGTGATTTCATGCGTGACACCGCGTCATGTACGTGATGTGATGCGTGATGTGCGTGATCGTGATGTGATGTGCGTGATCGTGATGTGATGCATGATACGTGCTCTGCGTGATGGTGCGTCATGAGGAACAGGAAGACGAGGACGGGGAGGCGGAGGACGAGGAAGAGGGAAACGGAGGAGGAGAAGGAGGAGGAGAAGGAGGAGGAGGAGGAGAAGGAGGCGGCGGGACAGCCCCAAAAGTAAGAACCCCACACAAAGATGTGGGGAAAAATTATTCTACTTCGAACGAGATACTCTGCTCCAGGGAGGGACACTCTGGGGTTGGGCAGTCCAGGAAGACTGGGGTTGGGCACTCCAGGGAGACTCTTTGGGGCTGGGGACACTCTGTTGGGCACTTCGGGGGTTGGGCACTCTGGGGTTGGGCAGGGAGACTCTGGGGCTGGGTGCCCGGGGACACTCTGGGGTTGGGCATCCCGGCAGACGGCACTGCAGGGCCCTCCAGGGACACTCTAGAGTTGGGCACAGCGAGGAGTCGACCGGGCGAGGAGAAGAGTTTCGGCGAGGAGAAAAGTTCCGGGCGAGGAGAGGAGTTGAGTTCAAAATCTGGCAGCCTCAAACCGAGGGTGGGGAATTCTCAGGGCCCTACTAACCGCTTCGAAAAGCTAACCGATGACCTAGACCAACCACGACTTGTCGCGCCATGCAGATGGGTCTTAAACGTCCCGGGGGGGGCACCCTGAAAAGCCAATACCCCCTTTAAGTCAGGGTTTAGGGTTTAAGGTCTAGGGCTTAGGGTTTCGGAATATGCCTTCAACTATGATAGGCTTCGGGTCTTGGGGTTGAGGCTTAAGGGCTAGTAGGTTATCTGGATGAAGGTAGCTTGAACCCAAACCCTAACCCTAAACCCTAAGCCCTAAACCCTAAACCCTAAACCCTTAACCCTTAAACCCTAAACCCTAAACCCTATCTTCCTTACTTCAAGGGGGTCCTTGGGTCCCGGGTGCTTCCCCCCATGGTGCACCAAACGTACATACCCTTAAGGCCCCGGGTCGCAGTGGCTGTCCCAGGTGGTGAGGGTCTTGCAGTTTAGGGTTTAGGGTTTAGGGTTTAGGGTTTAGGGTTTAGGGTTTAGAGTTTCGGGTTTAGGGTTTAGGGTTTAGGGCGTTTTGCCACCTGCCTAGCAGCCTCGCAACCACACTGCAGGGATTCGGGTTTAGGTGTAGGGTCTGGGGTTTAGGGGCGCGCTGTTTCGGAGTGGTCTCGTGCTTAAAAAAAGTTTTGGAGTTTTTGGGGCGTTCTAGATGCTGACAGTTTAGGTTTCCAAGACTTAGGTTTTTAGGGTTCGGGGTAGGGAGTAGGGGAAGGGAGTAGGGAAAGGGGGGAACAAGGGTTTACCATGAATGCAGGTGCAAGCAGAGATTGCTCAAGTTTAGCAACGTGGGGATGCGAGCTGGGATTCAAGCAATCTTGTCTTCAGGTCTAGCCATGCAACCTGGCATACCAATCAAGCATGGGGTTTATGGGCATAAAGCCTTCTTCGGGTTTAGGCTTAGGGCTTAGGGCTTAGGGCTTGGGGTTTAGGGTTTAGGGTTTAGGGTTTAGGGCTTAGGGCTTAGGGCTTAGGGCTTAGGGCTTAGGGCTTAGGGCGAGTTGTGCAACCCTTCGAGACATGCCACGTGCGATGAAAGCTTCCCGTGCTGTTTGCCAGAGCACGACTGCCTTCGGCAGCCGCTCCACGGAACAGCCAGGGGCCAGGCCAACATGCAATGAAAAAAAGGGGTGCTTTAGCCAAAACACGGAAGGTTCGAGGGAGTCTTTCAGGGTTTAGGGTTTAGGGTTTAGGGTTTAGGGTTTAGGGTTTAGGGTTTAGGGTTTAGGGTTTAGGGTTTAGGGTTAGGGGTTAGGGGTTAGGGGTTAGGGGTTAGGGGTTAGGGCATAATGTTTTTAAGGTTTAGGGTAGGGGAGGGAAAGCTGAACCTGCTTCAACGGATATTCATGCCAGGGTGGCGAGGATAGAGGGGTGAGCCTATTTCAAGACTACAGGTCTTCATTCTGACGAAGTTGTAGGAGACAGCCCAAACCCCCCAAAAGAGACAACTGCTCAAGGGCCACATAAACCCAAAACCCTATATCCTAACCTGATCAAGAATGCACTCCCTGCCCATGACCTGCCACGTTGTATAGGGCGGGGCCGAACTGTTGTTGAGGCTGAGGGTAGTTCAGCATGTATGTTTTGAGGATCGAACACATTTATTTGCAAGCACAGAATATCGGTCTACATCTCTCTTCATAAAATGGGGCTCAGGGTTTAGGGTTTAGGGTTTAGGGTTTAGGGTTTAGGGTTTAGGGTTTAGGGTTTTTTTTTTGCCACCCGCCTAGCTGACACTCTGGCCACGTTTAGGGTTTAGGGTTTAGGGTTTAGGGTGTGGAGGGCTTCACTTCCGCATTGAGGCTTGCCTCTGATAGCTTCCTGCGCTAAATACAGTGTACACTCCGTGCATCCACTGTCTCTCATTCCCAGCCAACCCTTCTGAGCTCAGCTATCCCTGGTAACCCTTTTTAGGGTTTAGGGTTTAGGGTTTAGGGTTTAGGGTTTGGGGTTTGGGGTTTGGGGTTTGGGGTTTGGGGATTCGGGTTTCGGGTTTCGGGTTTCGACTCTCACACTCGCACAACCCTAGGGTTTAGGGTTTGGGGTTTGGGGTTTGGGGTTTGGGGTTTGGGGTTTAGGGTTTAGGGTTTACGGTTACCCGCCGAAACGGGAAACGCATTGCTGGGCTTCTGTGCCCTTCTCACAGGTACAGGGGTATCAAAACCTGGAAAGGTCCAACCCCAAGACTTTGAGCCCTGTGCCCGAGGCGGCCGGACTGCAACACGCGACGGGCGGCATCGACAGCTCTGCAGGGATTTGGAGGGCACTTAAGGCCTAAGCCCTTCGCTCTAAACCCTTGTGACTCAACCCTTTTGCCCCTGAACACTAGGCCCTGGAACCCGGACCCCATATACCTAAGCCCCAAGACCCCTCAACCCTTCTGAGCCTGACGCCCCCGAAAGGTGCCCCAAGAACTTTCCGACTTCCGACACTCGCAACCGCTTCACCCCCCAGGGTTGCTTGCCCCAACTTACCTGCCACTTGGGGTTAAGGGTGGCTATTTACTGATGCGGGTGCTAGGGTTTAGGGTTTAGGGTACTAGGGTATTACTATGATGATGATGATG
This sequence comes from Symbiodinium natans, assembly GCA_905221605.1. Lineage (NCBI taxonomy): Eukaryota > Dinophyceae > Suessiales > Symbiodiniaceae > Symbiodinium > Symbiodinium natans. The sequence goes on from CAJNDS010000181.1 coordinate 134,488, forward strand.
ATGATGATGATGCCCGGTAGTATATCTCAGGGCTATTGCTGGTAATCCAGCCGATTTGTAGGGCTTGGGGTTTAAAGCTTGGGGTTTGATGAAGAAATTGGTCCCTCAAACCCCCCGAAGCAGCTTCCCCAGCAAGATCCTCTCTTCAACCCATACAAAATATCCCAATGTCCTTCCTAGGAAGGAAACAAGCTCTCCGAATTGGTACAAGAAGAAGAAGAAGAGGAAGAAAAGGACTGCAGCAACACAAACTATATTCATACTAGTGAGGCTTCGCGGTGTAGCACGCCCGCGGGGTCTCAGGCTCTTGAGGGCTTAGGGTCTAAGTGCTGGGGTTTGGGCTTAGGGTTTGGGGCAAGGGTGAGTGGGGTTTGGGGTTTGGGGCCTAAACCCTAAACCCTAAACCCCTCTAGCTTTTCGGGTTTGCAGCTTCAAGCCACAGCTGTCGAGCACGTACTGTTCAAAAAGGCCATTTGGATGCCAACGGCTCAGCCATTATAGGGTGCAAACAGCGCCCTGTTTGGGGTTTAGGGTTTAGGGTTTAGGGTTTAGGGTTTAGGGTTTAGGGTTTAGGCTGCTGGTAAAATTCTTGCACCCGCCAGGGACCAAACGGTTACTGCGGGCTGCGGGATGCTTCCGGCTTGGGGTTTACGATTTTCGAGTTGAGGAAAATTTGGGGCGGCTCAGGGAGGTCGAGGGGGTCTTGGGGGGGGTTGGGGGGTTTAGGGGGGTTTAGGGGGGTTTAGGGGGGTTTAGGGGGGCTTAGGGGGGTTTAAGGGGGTTTAGGGGGGTTTAGGGGGTTTAGGGGGTTTAGGGGGCTTAGGGGGCTTAGGGGGTTTAGGGGGTTTAGGGGGGTTTAGGGGGTTTAGGGGGTTTAGGGGGCTTAGGGGGCTTAGGGGGTTTAGGGTCTAGGGTTTAGTTGCTTTGGTTCCTGGGGACTGCGGAAGAACAGAGCTGATGTTCAGCGTGCTCGTGCCCGGATCAAGTTCTGTTGCTTGGCTCTGACAGACTCGGCTCGAAACCCCCTTTTGGTTGCTTGAATGAGGCTTATCAATGGAGACCCTAAACCCTAAACCCTAAACTCCAAACTGGAGCATCATGAGCCACCCCCATACGAACCCTAAACCCTAAACCCTAAACCCTAAACCCTAAACCCTAAACCCTAAACCCTAAACCCTAAACCCTAAACCCTAAACCCTAAACCCTAAACCCTAAACTAAACCCTAAACCCTAACTAGAGAGGGATGGCCCGAAAGCATCGATTTGCCGTGCGTTGACTCCATGCAGTTGACTCTTTGCAGCCGAAGTGTATGCACTTGGACAAATGTATGCACTTACATGGTTGCATAGTCACTTGTACACTGCACTTGTCTGATTTGCGATGGTTTTGGAACCAGCGAATTCGGGGACCATGGTATACTTGCGATGCTTTTTGAACCAGCGAATTCGGGGACCATGGTTTTCGCGATGGTTTTTGGAACCAGCGAATTCGGGGACCATGGTTTTTGCGATGGTTTTGGAAACAGCGATTTCGGGGACCATGGTATTTGCGATGCTTTTGGAAACAGCGAATTCGGGGACCATGGTATTTGCGATGGTTTTGGAACCAGCGAATTCGGGGACCAGGGTATTTGCGATGGTTTTGGAACCACGATATTTGCGAGGTTTTCGAGGCCCCGGAATTCGAGTCCCACGACATTTGCAAGGGTTTCGAGGAATTCGAGTCCCAATATTTGCGAGGTTTTCGAGGCCCCGGAATTCGAGTCCCACGACATTTGCAAGGGTTTCGAGGAATTCGAGTCCCGCGATATTTGCGATGGTTTATTTGCGATGGTTTCGACATGCAAGCTCCGGGTGTCCGCGGCGGGAATGCTATTTGCGAGGTTTTCAAGTACGTCCGGAATTCCGCTTCCATGCTATTTGCGGTGTTTTCAAGCGCCCAGATGTCCGTTACCATGCTATTTGCAGTGTTTTCAAGCGCCCAGATGTCCGTTACCATGCTATTTGCGGTGTTTTCAAGCGCCCAGATGTCCGTTACCATGCTATTTGCAGTGTTTTCAAGCGCCCAGATGTCCGTTACCATGCTATTTGCGGCGTTTTCATGCGCCCAGATGTCCGTTACCATGCTATTTGCGGTGTTTTCAAGCGCCCAGATGTCCGTTACCATGCTATTTGCGGTGTTTTCAAGCGGCCAGATGTCCGTTACCATGCTATTTGCGGTGTTTTCAAGCGCCCAGATGTCCGTTACCATGCTATTTGCGCGGCGTACTATACGTCTGTGCTACAAAAAGTCGACTTTCCAGCCACGGAAGCTCCGCGTGTGCGCGGCGTACTACGTGAGTGCTACAAAAGTCGACTTTCCAGCCACGGAAGCTCCGGGCGTCCCCGGCGTACTATACGTCTGTGCTACAAAAGTCGACTTTCCAGCTACGGAAGCTCCGCGTGTGCGCGGCGTACTACGTTTGTACTACAAAAGTCGACTTTCCAGCCACGGAAGCTCCGGGCGTCCCCGGCGTACTATACGTCTGTACTACAAAAGTCGACTTTCCAGCTACGGAAGCTCCGCGTGTCCGCGGCGTACTACGTTTGTACTACAAAAGTCGACTTTCCAGCCACGGAAGCTCCGGGCGTCCCCTGCGTACTACGTTTGTACTACAAAACTCGATTTTCCAGCCACGGAAGTCCCCGGCGTACTACGTCTGTACTACACAAGTCGAAAAACAAACGCAAAAAACGCAAAAACACTACGGTTTTAGCACCGCGACCACGCGAAAACCCGCAGAGGGGTTACGTTTGCATGTCAAAAAACGCAAAAACACGAGGGTTTCGGCACCGCGCCAACGCCGAAAGCCGCAGAGGGGTTACGTTTGTATGTCAAAAAACGCAAAAACACCACGGTTTTGGCACCGTGCCAACGCCGAAACCCGCAGAGGGTTGTCTGCGGCCACGAAAAAAAGTACCAAAAACGACGGTTTTAGCACCGCGACCCGGCGATCACCCGCAGAGGGCTGTC
>CAJNDS010000181.1:145000-155000 GCA_905221605.1 Symbiodinium natans
TTTAGGGTTTAGGGTTTAGGGTTTAGGGTTTAGGGTTTAGGTTGAGGGTCTTGGGGTTTGAGGGTTTTAGGGGTTTAGGGTTTTAGGGTTTGAGGGTTTTAGGGGTTTAGGGTTTTAGGGTTGAGGGTTTAAGGTTTTAGGGTTTTAGGATGTTTAGGGGTTGAGGGCTTTAGGGCTGAGGGTTTTGCGGTTGAGGGTTTTAGGGTTTTAGGGTCTTAGGGTTAAGTTTTGTAGCGTTTTAGGGTTTTAGGCAGGGTTCTAGGGTTTTAGGGCTTGGGTTCGAGGGTTTTAGGGCTGCAGGAGGATTTTCAGGCTTTAGAATTCAGCGTTTCGGCTTTAGGGGTTTTATGGTTTTCGGCCTTTTGCACCAGCGGTTAGGGTGCACAGGTTAGGGTTGAGGGTTGAGGGTTGAGGGTTGAGGGTTGAGGGTTGAGGGTTGAGGGTTGAGGGTTGAGGGTTGAGGGTTGAGGGTTGAGGGTTGAGGGTTGAGGGTTGAGGGTTGAGGGTTGAGGGTTGAGGGTTGAGGGTTGAGGGTTGAGGGTTGAGGGTTGAGGGTTGGGTTGAGGGTTGAGGGGTGAGGGTTGAGGGTTGAGGGTTGAGGGTTGAGGGTTGAGGGTTGAGGGTTGAGGGTTGAGGGTTGAGGGTTGAGGGTTGAGGGTTGAGGGTTGAGGGTTGAGGGTTGAGGGTTGAGGGTTGAGGGTTGAGGGTTGAGGGTTTAGGGTTTAGAAATTATAGTGTTAGGGTTTTTTTCTAGGGTTAGGTTTAGTAGCGCACACATCCCTAAGCCCCCAACCCTCAGCCCCCAAAGCTACGGCCCCTATATTCCCCAAACCTCAACCCTGGAGCTTCGCATTCCCCAAGGTGGTCTTGAAAAAGGGTCCCGAAAAGCCGACCCAGAAACCTAGCATAAAAACAAAGGGGTTTTAGGGTTTAGGGTTTAGGGTTAAGGGTTTAGCCCTGGAAACAACAGCATTTTCCTGGAGCACTAAACTCAACCTCCTAAACCTTAGCAGAACTAACCCTAAACCCTTTTTCCAACAGGGTTAACCCCCGCGGCTCCCACCTTGTCTCGCCTTCCTAAACCCTGGACCCTAAACCCTAGACCCTGAACCCTAAACTAACCCCTAAACAGCAGCAAGAACCCCTAAATCCGAGACCAACAAAAAGGGCTTGGTGTCTTCCGTCAGATCCAGGTCCGTGCGTAAGCCTTGCCCTCCAGCCGTTATGAATGTGAGTCGCAGGCTGCAGCGGTTTAGGGTTTTGGGTTTAGGGTTTGGCTTAGGGTTGGGGCTTAGGATTTAGGAGTTGGGTTTAGGGTGAGTTTGTCGGGCATCACCTGCTTCCATGTCTGAGAATGAGACAGGTGAGCAAGGCTGCTTAAATATTCAGGGGACTTAGCAAGTGGGGTTATAAGTAAGGCAACTACACTTATAGCTACTCAGAACCCAATTGAGGTACTTATATCCCTGCTTACTAAGTGCCCCGATCCTCCAAGTAGCTCGGCCTTAGGGTGTAGGGTTTCGTGCTTTGGGTTTAGGGTACCCCAACCACCCCCCCCCCCCCCGGCCGCCCCAAGCCCCATAGATGTGGATGTGGGCACGCCCTCCCCTCCTCCTGTACCCCAAAAGACGAAAACCTCATGAACCCTTATGATCGGAAACACCCGAATATAGGGGTGGGAACGATTTCTCATACTTTTCCTTATGGTCCCTTTAACATTCTACTGCAATAGCCCCCCCCAAAACCCTATTCTAATTACTCCCTATATTACACCCTAAACCCCTATTTTCGGATTCCCCATGCGGAGAAAGCTCAGGCCCCAGCCGAGTTGGCCTCAGGGCTCTAGGGCTCTCTCAGGCACTCATGGTCTTTGGGTCTTTGAGGTTTCGGGCTTACGGAGATTAGCAACTTTAGGGTTTAGGGCTTAGGGTGGTTTGTTTTTTGGGGGGGCTGTGGGATTTGGGACGATAGGGCGTCACGGATTGGGGTCATCGGTGTTTTGGAGGTTCGGGAGGTTTGCGGATTTCTGATGGATTGGGAGCTTTCGGTTTGTGGGGTTTGGGGTTTGTACGGTTCAGGGTTTAGGGTTTTGGTCATTCGCACAATGCTGAGTGACCATCGCGCGCACATCGACTTGCAGTTGGAGGTAGGAGATCACATAGCTTCTACTGTGCTGGGCTAGGGATATTCGCATTCCTCGCCTAAAGCATTGCACCACGTCTGCAAGACATTTGTAGGTGCAGAGTAGGTGGCTGAGTATTCTTGCATGAGGTAAGCGCGTGCTACCTCTGGGTTCTCAAGAAAGCAATGAAGGTTGGGATGTTCCCCCTTTTTACTTTCAGTCATTAATGAGATTTTCGTACCCCTGCAATAATCCCTATTAAGGACTGTTAGTATAAGAGGGAACATCCCAAAATACAGGGGAGGTTTGGGTTTAGGTTCCGTTTAGGGCGGTACATGACAAGCAGAGCCTTGTGTAAGGCTAAGGTCTTCTTTGACGAGAGCTCCATGGTTCGGGCTTAAGAAGAACATAGCGACTCCCAAAGCTCAGTCTCTGTTGTTTCCAAAACCTGAAGCAACAATGGAGGGAGAGAGAGCGAGAGAGAGAGAGAGAGGGGAGAGAGACAGCAGAGAGAGAGAGAGAGAGAGAGAGTCGGAGGGAGAAGGCGAAGGGCGGAAGGCAGATTTGACACGTGTCTAACTCATCACCACGCCGCGGAATTCCTCGAGGACCTTGTCCAAAGATCTCCTGCGCGCGCAAGGTTGGGTCTTTGCTAGCAAGAAACACAGATTGCATTGGTCAGGATGGTCAGGCCTGTGAACTCTGGGTCCTCTTTTTCGGGGATCCCTGTTGCACTAGGGTCCTCACACGGTGGTTTAAGGGGGCATTTGGGGTGTACTTGGAAGGGTTCGGGAGTACCCCAAGTCTCTTAGGGGCATCGTGATGAAAGCTCACAAGACTGAACTTGCATCAAGCAATCACCGAAATAAAAGACGCAAGAGTCACAAAGCATAACCCCAAAGAGCCAGACCACCGGACACCTGAACCCATGAACCCTTTTGCATGAAGGAGTCTCTGGGAACCTTTTGAAGCCCGGAAACCCTCAAAAGGTTCCCATCCTCACCACTGAACCCCCCCACCCCAGAACCCTAAACCCTAAACCCCTAGACCCTAAACCCCTAAATTCTGAACCCCTAAACCTCAACCCCTTCCACACCCTTGTAACCCCTAAAGCCTAAACCCCCCAAAAGAACCCTACACCCTAAACCCTACACCCTAAACCCTAAACCCTAAACCCTAAACCCTAAACCCTAAACCTAAACCCTAAACCCTAAACCTAAAACCTAAACCCTAAACCTAAAACCTAAACCCTAAACCTAAAACCTAAACCCTTAACTTTCCAGGCCTCTTGTTGCCGAACTGCTGCAAGGCTGCCTCCCAGGCAACCCGCTTGTTCACGTCCATGCCATCCTTCCAGGGCACTTTGGGGTTTAGGGTTTAGGGCTTTAGGCTTTAGGGTTTAGGGTTTGGGGTTTAGGATTTAGGGTTTAGGGTTTAGGGCTTTAGGGTTTCGGGTTTAGGGCTTTAGGGCTTAGGGCTTTAGGGGTTAGGGCTTTAGGGGTTAGGGTTTAGAGTTTAGGGGTGTGTTTTCCGCCCGACTACCTACAGCACTGGGGGGTCCACTGTACGACATTTCTGGAGGAAGCCTGCTCAGCCTTACACCGAAACAGGGTGTCCATGACATCAATTTCGGACATAGGTTAGGGGTTTAGGGTTTAGGGATGTAGGGTTTCAGGGTTTAGGGTTTTAGGGTTTAGAGGTCAGGCTGTCATTGAGGGTTCGTGGGGTCTGGGAGAACACAAAAGTAGGCTAACTCTACAGCTATAGCATGTTTATTCATGTTCTAGGTAAGCTGAACTTAGATCATCTGAGTGAAACGTTTGCGGAGGTGGGAGACTTCCGGCCTTTTTGTATCACACATATGGCTCTCATGTCGGATGAGGTTTTTAGCATTCGAGCGAACTCAACGAAGCTGTGAGAAACCACTCTCACAAGTCAATGACACGTACTATGACTATTGAATACTCTGCAGTGGTAAACAGTTCCCAGTGCAGGCAATCGGTCCATTCGGACTTCGCCGGGACTGTGGGGTTGAAGGGTTCGGGCTTCAGGCTTGGGTTTTGGGTTTAGGGTTTAGGGGTTAGGGGTTTAGGGTTTGGGGTTTGGGTTTAGGGTTTAGGGTTTAGGGTTTAGGGTTTAGGATTTAGGGTTTAGGGTTTAGGATTTAGGGTTTAGGGTTTAGGGTTTATAACTGCATCCCTGCAGATTCGAAGTCGGGCCAAGGGACCACACCCTGCTGCTCATCCTCGGTCTTTTCCTCAGCTGAAGTTTGGGCTTAAGTAAGGTTTAGGGTTTAGGGTTTAGGGTTTCGGGTTTCGGGTTTAGGGTTTAGGGTTTAGGGTTAAGGGTTTGGGGTTTAGGGTTTAGGGTTTAGGGTTTAGGGTTTAGGGTTTAGGGTTCAGCACTCCTAAAATAAAGTGGCCTTATTCTGAAAATAGAGCGGCCTTATTCTGAGAGAAAAACTGCCTTATTCTAAAAATAGAGCGGCCTTGTTCTGAAAATAAAGCGGCCTTATTCTCAAAATGAAGCAGCCTCAACCGATTAAGGTTTCAATATATATATATATATATGTGTGTGTGTGGTAGAGAGGGTTTTAACCCTAGGGTTGAGGGTTTAGGGTTTAGGGTTTAGGGTTTAGGGCTTACGGTTTACGGTTTACGGTTTAGGGTTTAGGGTTTGAGCGATATGCGGCTTGGCGCCAGCGAGGCTTCCAGCCCTAAACCCTAAACCCTAAACCCTAAGCCCTAAACCCTAAACCCTAAACCCACCTACCCTCAGATGCAGCCAACGCTCTTGCTCCGAGAGCTGCTGCTGGATGTGCGTGATTATCCACAGCGCCTGGACTTTGAGGGTTCAGGCTTCAGCTTAGGGTTTAGGGTTTAGGGTTTAGGGTTTAGGGTTTAGGGTTTAGGGTTTAGGGTTTAGGGTTTAGGGTTTAGGGTTTAGGGTTTAGGGTTTAGGGTTTAGGGTTTAGTTTTAGGGTTTAGGGTTTAGGGTTTAGGGTTTAGGGTTTAGGGTTTAGGGTTTAGGGTTTAGGGTTTAGGGTTTAGGGGGTTTAGGGTTTAGGGGGTTTAGGGTTCAGAGGGTTCAGAGGGTTCAGAGGGTTCAGAGGGTTTAGAGGGTTTAGAGGGTTTAGAGGGTTTAGAGGGTTTAGAGGGCTTAGAGGGTTTAGAGGGTTTAGAGGGTTTAGAGGGTTTAGAGGGTTTAGAGGGTTTAGAGGGTTTAGAGGGTTTAGAGGGTTTAGAGGGTTTAGAGGGTTCAGAGGGTTTAGAGGGTTCAGGCTTCAGCTTAGGGCATGGTTGTATTGATTCGAGTATTCGGGCATTAGGATATTGACTAGAGTATCAGGGTATTAGCATAGTAGGTTATTATCTAAGGGTAGGTACATGGTCCCTTAGTATGGGCCCTTAAATGGGGACCCCTTATATACCCCTCATATACCCTATATAGATTAAGGGCCCATACTTGGGAGCCCTTTAAGGGCGGTAAGGGCCATATTAAGGGCCCATGTCAGTACCCTGAGAAGGTTTAGGGTTTAGGGTTTAGGGTTTAGACGCCCGCCTTCGTGGTGGCGGGCAGCGTCGACTGCTCCGGGGTCCCATGGAAGGACAGATGCCCTGGGTGCAGGGTTTGTAGGGTTTAGGGTTTTGGTTTAGGGTTTAGGGTTTAGGGTTTAGGGCTTAGGGCTTAGGGTTTAGGGTTTAGGGTTTAGGATTTAGGGTGTAGGGTTTAGGGTTCAGGGTTCAGCGTTTAGGGTTCAAGGTTTAGGCAGCATTTTAAAAGTTGGCGAGCTCGCTGCCTATGGAGAAGATTGCCAGGATGGAGAGGTGTGAAGATCATCCCCATCTTTATCGTGGGCGGCATCTTCCCCTAAACCCCAAGCCCTAAACCCTAAACCCTAAACCCTAAACCCTAAACCCTAAACCCTAAACCCTAAACCCAAACCCTAAACCAGCGGTAATCATTTTGCTTCCGGCCACAGCTCAGAACCCTTACATACAATCTGTAGGGCAACTAAACTACGGTCCCGGGCTTTAGGGTGTAGGGTTTAGGCTTTAGGGTTTAGGGTTTGAGGTCCCTTCTACAATATGGAGCCTTCATGTCCCAAAAAGAGACCCCACCCTACTCCGCAGCCCCATATTTGCAACTACCCCGATGAACCTCCCATTCCCTTTTTTGTTGCACCTGAACCCTAAGCCCTAAGCCCTAAACCCTAAACCCTAAGCCGTAAACCCTAAACCCTAAACCCTGAACCCTAAACCCTAAACCGCCGGCATCTAGGCGCCAAGTAGCCCAAACCCATCCGGAGGACCGACTCGATGAACGCCTGTGGGTTGCAAGGACTAGAGGGTTACAGAGTTGTAGGGTTCAATTTTCAAGGGGACACCCAATTTAGGGTTTAGGGTTTAGGGTTACAGACTTGTAAGAATCAATAGAGGGTTTCTCATGGGTTTGGGGTTCAGTTTAGGGTTTCTTATGGTTTTGGGGTTCAGTTTAGGGCTTCTTTCGTATCCCCCTATACTACCAGTCCTTAATACGGGTTATAGTAGGGTGGTACTATAATCTCTCTAAAGGACTGTGAGCACAGTAGGGTCAAATTTCGGGCTTTATGGCTCTAGGGTTCAGGGTTTCCACGGTAGAGGCTTAGGGCCTGAGGGCGTCTACGAGTTACTTTGCTTTACGAAGGGCTTAGGTCGGGTTTAGAGCGGAAAGGTTTTAATAGAGTTCAAAGGGCGTATGAGGGTCTATAATCTAGGGGTTTTTGGGTTTACGGGGGCTATTGGGTTAAAGGGGCGTATATGGGCTCAGAAAGATATGGGGTTATGCGGCGTTGTTGGCTGGGGCACGGTTCTGTCGTAGGGTTGAGGGTGCAAGATCATAGGGTTGTAGGGATGTAGGGTTGTAGGGTTATCGGTTATGGGGTTGTGGAGTTGAGGCTTTTGGGGGTACAGGGATGTTCCCAGGTGCTTCTCCGCTCGATCGAAGGGTTCACGGCCAAAAGGTTTAGGATCGCGGCTTGCTTTCGACCCGTCAAAACTTTAGGGTTTAGGGTTTAGGGTTTAGGGTTCTGGGTTTAGGGTTTAGGGTTTAGTTTCGGGTTTAGGGTTTAGGGTTTAGGGTTTAGGGTTTAGGGTTTAGGGTCCAGGGTTTAGGGTTTAGGGTTTAGGGTTTAGGGTTTAGGGCTTAGGGTTTAGGGTTTAGGGCTTAGGGTTTAGGGTTTAGGGTTTAGGGTTTAGGGTTTAGGGTTCAGGGTTCAGGGTTTAGGGTTTAGGGTTTAGGGTTTAGGGTTTAGGGTTTAGGGTCTAGGGTAAACCCGAAGCCCTAAACCCTGAACACCCTGAACACCCCCAAGGTTCAGAAGTCATCCATTCAGGACATTCAGCGTTTTGTGTTTGTGTTACGTACTGCGTGTTCACGGCTTGTTAGAACTCGGACTTTGCGTACCATAACTCGCTTTACTTCCAGACCGAACCTATCTCTTGTCCCTAACCCTAAACCCTAAACCCTCAACCCTAATCCCTGTAACATCACTTGGGGCCCAAGGTATGCCGAGAACGCCCCGGGTTTTGGTTGGCTGATGAGGGTTTGAAGTTCCGGGTGTAGAGCTTAGGGGCTTGCCTCAAAGGAGCCCAAGCATCAACCCCAAAACGCGCCTTCAGACCGAAGCAGGAAATCTTGTCCCTAAACCCTAAACCCTAAACCCTAAACCCCCAAAACGCGCGATCAGGCTGAAGCAGGAAATCTTGTCCCTAAACCTGAAACCCTAAACCCTAAACCCTAAACCCAAAACCCTAAACCCTAAACCCCCCAACACGGGCCTTCAGGCCGAAGCAGGAAATCTTGTCCCTAAACCCGAAACCCTAAACCCTAAACCCTAAACCCTAAACCCTAAACCCCCCAAGACGCGCCTTCAGGCCGAAGCAGGAAATCTTGTAGTTCTTCTCTTCGGACTTATCCTGCTCGGCTGCTTGCTTTGCGAAGGGGTTGACCAGCTCCTGCCAGGGCACTTGGGCTGAACTTGAGCTGCTGTGTGGGGCTTAGGGTTTAGGGTTTCGGGTTTCGGGTTTAGGGTTTAGGGTTGAGGGTTGAGGGTTTAGGGTTTGGGGTCTCGGGCTTGGGTGTAGGATGCCAACAAGGTTCATCGAGGGCTGGTAGCACCCTAAAACCTAGACCCTAAACCCTAAAACCATACACCCTACACCCTAAAACCCGGCAGCAACATCCCGAAAGCCTTCTCAGAAGCGGGGCCTCAACCCTCCCTAGACTGGGGTTCGGTTTAGGGTTTAGGGTTTAGGGTTTAGGGTTTAGGGTTTAGGGTTTAGGGTTTAGGGTTTAGGGTTTAGGGTTTAGGGTTTAGGGTTTAGGGTTTAGGGTTTAGGGTTTAGGGTTTAGGGTTTAGGGTTTAGGGTTTCTGCTGCATGATCTGAGGGCCGCGCGCGAAGGGTTTAGAGTTTCGGGTTTAGGGTTTCGGGTTTAGGGTTTACGGTTTGGGTCACTTTTAAGGAACGTAAACGAGGCTGCCCAGCACGGGGGCACGTGGAAAATGGCATGGTTTGTGGCACCCTACTCAAAGTGCCCCGACAGCATCCCAGCAACACATAGCAACACCCAACTCCTGACAAAAAAACGAAAAAAAATCCTTGGGGGTTTTGGGGGGACGGGGGCCCTCCCCTGATCTCACCGGTCCTCCTTCTTCTGCGCCTCAAAAAGGCGGTTTAGATCCATGCCCCACACTAAACACTTCCGGGCTGAGCTCTCTAGAGGAAGGCTCACCTTTTGGGTGTTAGAGAGGATTTCGGGTTTGCTTCATGTTGTTTAGGCAAATAGTCGTAAAATGGCTAAAGGATACCGACCCAGCACCTAGGAGCAAGACTCTGCGGACGTGAGCCTCCGGGCGGCCAACTTCGGCGGGAAATGAAGGATATACTCTCAACTCAACTCAAACCGCCAGGGCAACAGATCCTTCATATACAGACATGTGCAGACTTGTGATTTGTTTATCCAAAAGGTGGGGCGTGTTATCGGAGGGCTCCGTATGACAAGAAGACAAAGAAGTCGGAACCACAGCTTAGGTCCCCCTAAACCCTAAACCCTAAACTCTAAACCCTAAACCCTAAAACCCTAAAACCCTAAAGCCCCGACCGAACCCCTGAACTGCTTCCGGGGCCTGGCATCTATGCACTTCCGTCCCATGGCTGGGGCTCTGGGGCTCCGTCTGGGATTCAGGTTTAGGGTTTAGGGTTTAGGGTTTAGGGTTTAGGGTTTAGGGTTTAGGGTTAGAGTTCAGGGTCAAGGGTTAAGTGGTTAAGGGTTTAGGGGGGTCCGGGACAGTGCTCGCCTTGGTTGAAAAAGCTCTGCCCTTCTGACCCCCAGGCACGCAAGGTCGAAGCATGGGCACCCTAAACCCGAAATCCTGAACCCTAAACCCTAAACCCTAAACCCTAAACCCTAAACCCTAAACCCTAAACCCTAAACCCAAATCTGCGGCCCGGTGGCCCTCTTATGGAGGAGGTCCATGCGAACCTGGCACCCCCAGGTGGAGTCTCCAACTTCTCAAGACTAGCCTTAAGTTCGGTTTAGGGTTTAGGGTTTAGGGTTTAGGGTTTAGGGTTTAGGGTTTAGGGTTTAGGGTTTAGGGTTTAGGTTTTAGGTTTTAGGTTTTAGGTTTTTTGTAGGGTTTGGGGTTTGGGGTGTAGGGTTTCGGGTTTAGTGTTTTGTTTAGGGCAACGCCTGACACCGCCTGACACCCTACATCCCCAACGCCTGAGCCCTACTTGAAGATTCAGGGCAGCATGTAGGTTTTGCAACAAACACCCACAAGTCATTAACCTTAAACAAAAGCACCTTAAACAAAAGCACTTCTTATCCTAACTATCC
>CAJNDS010000181.1:160000-182500 GCA_905221605.1 Symbiodinium natans
TCAACACTACACCCCAAACCCCAAACCCTAAACCCTAAACCCCCAAACCCGTTGGAATCCCACCACCCTTTCCGTGGCCTCGAAGTAGTTCCACCTCGCAGCTGTGTCGCTGGGTGTTTGTTCAAAAGTATAATCCCTCTTGCATGGGGTTCTTAAGGCAGAGGGTTCATTAGAGTTCTTAAGGGTTCAGGGTTTCGGGTTTAGGGGTTAGGGGTTAGGGGTTAGGGGTTAGGGGTTAGGGGTTAGGGGTTAGGGTTTAGGGTTTAGGGTTTAGGCATGAGGGTTCCTAGACAACCCTATAGACTCTCCGTGCTCGGAAAGGACCATACCACATTGATATATTCATGCTTGTAATATCTACCTATAACATTATAACATTTGCACTATCATAGTATACCTCTATATTATCTTGAGCATGATAACTGATAACGAAGAGGTTGGAAGCGGGGTCGCGGGGGTAAACCCTAAACCCTTAACCCTAAACCCTAAACGTTTAGGGTTTTCCAAACTCTTCGAACATTCGAACAAACCCCCTAAGCCCGGAGCCCTTCAACCGATCCCGCACCTTGCTTCACCAAGGGTTTAGGGTTTTGACAAGGGCTTAGGGTTTAGGGTTTAGGGTTTAGGGTTTAGGGTTTAGGGTTGGGGGGCCGTTGGGATTAAGCTGACAGGGCGAGCCGCAATGGAACGAAGAAGCCAGTGGCAAGCTTCTCCAAGTCCGTCATCTCAATGTCATCCTGGAGATTATGTTCCGTCGGTTAACCACGTGTCCAAAAAGCTTCGGATGGAAGCCGGGAAAACCTTGCGAGCTGCCAGCACAAAAGACTCTTGATGTAAAATACAGGTCATATTTATAGTCGTTCGCTGCTTGGTTGGCCTCTGCTTAGACATTCTACCTCCGCATGGTCAAGGCGAGCCCCCCAAGAGAGAAGCCCGGCTAAGAAGACTAAACCCTAAACCCTACATCCTAAACCCTAAACCCTAAACCCCTAAACCCTAAACCCTAAACCCTAACCCTAGGCATCCGAGGTGAGGTCTCGCCTTGCTTTTCTGCCATGGGCTTGACTGATAGCAACTCAAAAGGGGAAGGCCCTCGACCACCACTGCATCTCACCAAAAGGCACGACCCACCACAGCTACGCAAAAGAATGTGCTATCGTTCCTGCCATACGTCCCATGCAGGGCAGACGTTTAACATCTTCCAAGACAAGTGCCTTGTCCAAGTTGCATAAGAACCTGTGCCAGGTTAAATTCTAGACTACAACAAAGGGAGACAAGTGCAGGAATTGAATCATACCCTTCACCCGTCCTTGACGAAGAAGTTCGCGGACTCAGTTCATGCAGATTCGGGCTTCTGCTTTGGGACATGCAGGATTCTGGGCTTCTGCTAGGGGCAAAACCACAAACACATCACATCCAAAAGACGCCCTTTTCCAGCACAGGCTTAGGCGAGCTCCCACCAATACCAAAAGATGCCCTAAATTTTTCGACCTTTGCGCACCCCCCCCCCCTGTCGAAGCACGGCCGAAAACTTTAAAGGCCCTTCAATCGAGTTTGGGGTCTGGTGCTTGTAAGAGTTTAGGGTTACGACACCCTCTCGCACTTGGCTGGCAAGGTCAATTGGTCACTTCAAACTGAGCCGTGTTCACATACTATATGTATATATATATATTATTATATTATATATTATATATATATATATACTATATATACTATATGTACTAAATACAATATATACTATATATAATTAATTTCTTTATGGTTTTGATTGAAATGAAGAAACGTTTCCGCGGAACCCTTCCGCGGCCCTTCCGCGAGGCTTGCTTTGACGGACGCATTCGCAAGCTCATTACTTTCGAGGGTTCTGCGAATCTGCATCCACGAGAAGGTTTGTAAAGGTATAAGTCGGAACGTGCGTAAGGCTCTTCTGCTGGTGCTAAGTCTGCTGGTGATAAGTCGGGGGTGGGATGTGAGGAGCCTTGTGTGGACCTGAGGTGCTTGGAGCAAATGCGTCGCTATGTTGCTGCACGCTCTCTGCAGTAGACTTTTTGGCATGCTGCTGGCTCCAGCCAAGCTGATGTGACCTCTCGCAAGAGCACGGACTCAAAAAGAAAGCCCCATGTCTTGACACCGGACACGCACACGGTCTTCCGAGCAGGTGCCGATGAGTTTTATCATGAGAGTGTCGTAGCAAGTACACTGCCTGCTAGCAGCCCATGCTGCTGGGAAGGAAAGTCGCACTTGAGCAGCCGATGTCTTCCGCCTGAGCTTCCGGGGAACCGTGCTTCCGCGAGACCTTCCCGCACGCTTCCGCGGCCACAGTCCCGTGCAGTTTCGCACCCCGGCCGTATTTCTTATTCTTGAGTTCAAGAACTTCGACTGTCCGTGCAAGAACAAAGGCGCCGCTCAACTGGCAATAGTACCCTCGCGGAGGTATGAGCCAACGCAAAAAAAGAGAGAGGCATTTTCCATCTCAAACAGCAACGCACTTACTCAACATCTCAAGGGTTTAATTAGAGCTGAACCCGTTCGGCCCTGAACCCGAAACCCTGAACCCTAAACCCCTAAACCCCTAAACCCCTAAACCCTTAAACCCCTAAACCCCTAAACCCCTAAACCCTAAACCCCTAAACCCTAAACCCTAAACCCTAAACCCTAAACCCCCAGACGCTCCAAAACTCCACCAAACCTCGGCCACCAAGCAGCCTTGGCCTGCTTGGACTTCCGCTCCTCTCGTAGCCGGAGGCTTTGGGGGGCAGTAGGGCTTTCAGGGATTTTGGGTTTAGGGTTTAGGGTTTAGGGGTTTAGGGTTTAGGGTGTAGGGTTCAGGTTTAGGGTTTAGGGTTTAGGGTTGAAGGTTTAGGGGTTTAGGGTTTGCGGTTTAAAGGTTTGGGATTTTGAGGTTTGGGGTTTCAGGCGGGGACTTTCCCGTGAGGGCGCCGTTTCGCGCTTTGAAGGGGTTAAGGCAGTAGGCTGAAGGTTCTGGGACTTCTCGGAAGATCTTGCGGGTGCAGGTCCCGATACATGGCCGACCATGAGTAGTCAGAAGGAGGGTGATGTGTACACCTTGTGCACCTTGTGCTTTCACTCTTTCAACTGTGTTCCATCTGCCCCGAGTCAACAGCATGGAGGGTTCAGGGCTTAGGGCTGGGATTTGGGCTTCGACGCTCCGTACCCGCACAAAGCAGGCAAGGCAACTGTCGGACTGGAATGGTCGGAAAGCGAGGCGTGCAGCCACTTCAGGCCCAACCTCAAAGCCCCAAACTGAAGAGCTCACGAACATGATCGATGTCCTGATGACCTAGCGCTTAGGGTCAGTGTTTAGATGCATGCCGCTTGCGGATCCTCAGCTGCGGATCCTCAGCAAAAACCCTGAGCCTCCATGCAAACTCCACAAGGGGGAATTTGTTCTAAGCTGGGCTTCATTTTCAGGAATACCTTCTTTACATGAACACACAAGATCCCAGAATACCAAGTACACCTGCCGGGGATTCGGAAGTGACTCCTTACTTCTAGGGGGAGCCCTAAACCCTAAACCCTAAACCCTAAGCAGTCGGTGTAAGCAAGCTCCCGTGAGCACAGTCCGGAAGCATCAGCCAGACGACGGGCAAGTCGCTGCAGGTACGGTGCCGAAGTACCCTAAACCCTAAACCCTAAACCCTAAACCCTAAACCTTAAACCCTAAACCCTAAACCCGAAACCCTAAACCCTTTTGAACCTGGAAGCTGCTGCCCTGTTGAATGTCGAACTGCTGTTTGCCACAACCGTGTCCGTCCACGCAGTTGGCATGACAAACCATGTGCACACACCCTGAAACGCAATGTTCCCACACTGCGCGAGACTCTTCGGCTGAGACCCCTAAACCCTCCGCCACCCCTCTCACCTCTTTTGGGTAGGCGCGCGCAGTCGAGTGCTCAGCGAGACCATAGCAGGCTTTGCTGGGATGCAGAGGGGGTTCTCCCCAAGCAACGTCATTGCCAAGAAATCTAAGAATAATCCAACATACCCCCAACCCATACCCTTTAATCTATAAAAGGAGAATATAAGGAAGGATTTTACGATACCCCTTAATTTCTTTTAAGGTGTATGCCCAAGGGGTATGTTGGATATCTCTTAGAAAGAAAAGGAATCCTGCCCCGTAAAAGGCGCCTGAGACCCTTCTAGAAGCCCGGGCCCCATGAATCCCAAATGCCCCAAGCATTTGAGTTCTCCAAGTGGGTCAAGTGTCCCCTAAACATATGAAGGAGGCTATATATTACTGTCATTGGTGAGTGCATATAAGGTTCATGTTTAATATTGGTGAATGTATATACTTGGTGTCCTTTGGGGGGTACAAGAAATATAAGCCCTACTTCATACGTCACATGCTTTGGCTTGGTTTGGGCTGGCTCCGGTTTGGTTCGCTGCGTGCTTGGGTGGCCTTGGGGTGGGTGTGTCTTCACACTAGTGCGTTCAGCTGCCCCATGCTACACCCTAAATTCTGAAACCTTGTTTACCCCGTGAACTCCGCCGGGCACTCGGCTCACGAACGGCCCTCCTGTGTGAAACCCTGAACCCTAATCCCTGAAGAGGCCCACACAGGCTCTCTGGCAGCAATTGGAGAATCAGTCGACACAACCCCAACCGCAAACACTAAGTCGGTCCAAATCCCGAACCCCAAATCTTAAACCTAATGGCCTAAACCCCGGGCGATGTACACATATGGTGTGTGTGTGCCGCTGCTATGACATAAAGCATATTCTGCTATGGAAGGTCGTTGGCCACAAGGATCCCCCCCAAAAAACAACGCCTGAGACTTCCTCGACAGAAGCCCCTAAGCGGTTGAGGGCTTAGGGTTTAGGGTTTAGGGTTTAGGGTTTAGGGTTTAGGGTTTAGGGTTTAGGGTTTAGGGCTTGCGGGGCCCGGGGCCATGAACGACACAAGCCTTGTCCCTAGAACTTCCTAGATTAGGGTTTAGGGGTCTTTTTTTGGCCACCCCCCTAGCTGATTGTTTAGGGTTTAGGGTTTAGGGCTTAGGGTTTAGGGTTTAGGGTTTGGGGTTTAGGGTTAGGGTTTAGGGTTTAGGGCCTCAGTCAGCAAACCCACCTCTCCTGGACCGTCTTCATGACAATGTCCAGCTCCATGTAGTCCAGAGTCCCGTCCCCGTCGGCATCGATGAGACGGAAGAGTTGCTCCACTTCCTCCCCCGGGGTTGGTTACCCGTAGGGTTTACTAGGGTGTGGGTTCGGGGGGTAGGGGTTTAGGGTTCAGGGTTTGGGGTTAGGGGTTTAGGGTTCAGGGTTGAGGGCTTAGGGTTTAGGAGTTAGGGTTTCGGGAGAAGGGTGTAGGGTTGAGGGTGTACGGTTCCACTTCCCCCTGGGAGAGGGTTTCCCTGTACTTGCTACTTAAACGTTCTCGTAGTGGTTGGGGTTTACTTCAACCCCCCGCCCCACGCACAGACACCGAAATGAATCCCCCAGTAGCCATCGACCCCAACCCTCCCTCTGAAACCTGAAAACCATAATGCCTCGACGTGGCACGCTAGATTCTTCAACCTATCCAGACCCTGCAGTTCAGGCCCTCTGAACAAACCGAACCTTAAAATCGAACACTACTTGTAAACTTCGCCTCCATCCACAATTCTCCAAACCTCTTTACCCTAAATTTTTGGATGTTCTCCCTTATACTACCACTCCCGAACAGGGATTAGAGTACCCCCTATTATGCTCCCGATGAAGGACTGTGAGCATAAGGGGGAACATCTCAACCCTTAACCCTAAACCCTACACATGCTCCGACTCTCCGAAGCCCTCAGCCCGCAACCCCTGAACTCGCAATTTCTCTAAACCTCTAAGCACTGAAGAGTGTTTAGGCATGCCCGACAACCTAGACCCTACACCCCAAACCCTAAACCCTAAACCCTAAACCCGAAACCCTAAACCCTAAACCCACAGCTCACTCTGGCCTTGAGATCCGGCGGAGGTGTTGAGATGGATGTGCGGAGGTTGCCAGCTAGCGACATGAAGGTGATACCTGCAGCGGTTTAGCATGGAGGTCGGAATAGGGTTTAGGGTTTAGGGTTTAGGGTTTCGGGCTTAGGGATAGTTACTGATAGTATTCCCTTATGTTCCCTATCAAACTATACCATGATAACCCCCCAAACTCCCTGTTCTAAGCATGAAGACCCCTATAGTGCGGCTTATTGCTTGTGAAGAGGTGTGGACTGTTAGAGCTGTCTCTGGATACTAGAGACTGATGACTTCAAGCTTGAAGTCTGGAAATGGGGGGGGGGGTAGGGGGGGAGGGAGGGGGGAGGGGGGGGTGGGGGGGGGGGGGGGGGGGGGAACTATAGGGATTGAAGCCAAGGGCCACGAGCCACAACCGAACCAGCATCTGCTAACACGGGCCATCCACCTATGGGGAAGAGGAAGAATCCTCAAGAGAAAACCGGGCCACTTTCGAAACTACCAGGGGCCTTTCATCAACTCCTCGGCATCGATGCTACCGTCGCCGCTTTCGTCGAACTTGCTGAAGAAATCTTTCCTTGCTGCTTCATGACTGCATGTATCAGCTTAAACACTGAACCCTAACCCCTAAACCCTAAACCACAGAGTCCCAGGCGTCAAAGAGAAGGCACTCCCGGATCTGGGAATGACGGCGTCGTATTCGGGCACACTTCTCGACAGGCTTAGTTTAGGGTTTAGGATTTAGGGAGGGAGAGGGCTTAGCCTTGTGGGTCGACCTGTGTGGGTTTGTTTCACTTGCCTGGGGCCTCACTTCCACCCCAAACCCCAAACCCGAAACCCGAAACCCGAAACCCTAAACCCTAAACCCTAAACCCCAAACCCCAAACCCCAAACCCCAAACCCTAAACCCTTACCTTCACCCCAGCCAATGGCGGTACATGCCGGCAAAGGCTCGAGCGAACTTTCCGGCTGCTCATGTAGTCCTCGGCACAGTCCGAAAGGATGAAAGAGCAGGGGGTTTGAGGTTTAGGGTTTAGGGTTTAGGGTTTAGGGTTTAGGGTTTAGGGTTTAGGGGTTTAGGGTTTTGGGTTTAGGGCTTAGGGTTTAGGATGAAAAAGCAGAGGGTCTAGAAGAGATATGTACTGTCTATATTTAGATCTCGAAAGACATAGTGATTAGTAGTATCCAAATTTAGATTCAGATTCATATTCAATTTCATACTCATACGAAGGTTTACGGACCCCTGGGACGAAGGAAGCCTGGGTTTAGGGTTCACCGAAATTAAAGTGCCTTGGAAAGTTAACCTCCTAAACACGAACCTAGTCACTGGCCAACCTTAATCCGAAACCCAAACATCCCCAAACCCAAATCACCCGCACAGCCCTCGTTGGGGGCGTGCAGGGCGTTTGGGCTTCAGCGCTTCGCGCGAGGAGAGCAGAGTAACCGCGGGCTTCATCGCGTTCTTGCCTGCGCCCGCCCTTTTGCAGCTGCCTTGCTGAATAGCCCTAATTCCTAAACCCTAAACCCTAAACCCTGAACCCTAAACCCTAAACCCTTAGACGCGACACCCCCCTGCTGGGCTTCCGGCTGCGAAGGACGACAAGATCGTGAGACTGCGCCTAAGGCAGGACGTCTCGGTTTAGGGTTTAGGTTGGGGTGTTCCCCCTTATACTAGCAGTCCTTCATAGGGATTATAGTATCGCCGCTTATAGTCCATAGGGATTATAGTATCGCCGCTTATAGTCCCTGTTAAGGACTGTTAGTCCCAAGGTTTAGCGTTTACCGTTTATAGGGCTTCTGCTCACAAACTGGCGGGTTCAAGCTTGTGATCCAAGTTTGATGACTCGCTTGCGGCACCATGCAAACTCATCTTAGTCGCTGCCAAACTCAGCGGAAGCCGATATGCAGGAAGCGAACAGAGAAAGACGCCGACGCCCAGCAAGCTAAAGACTCTACGTGATAAACACTCAGACACTCAGAACAATGAAGTTCAGGGCTTGGGGTTTAGGGTTTTGGGGGTGCAGGGCACAGGGGTTTGGGACTCAATACCTTCGACCCTCATGCAATGTGGTCGGCCCTGAACCTGACAAAGAAGGCAGGCAACCAGAATTTGGAGTAGACCCTGAACAAAAAGTACATACTTTTTAGGTATAAGTAGCTCTACTAGGAACCCAGAACCAACAAAAAGTATTAAAGTATAATACCCCAAAGCCCGGGCAAGGGGCTTCTCCAGCTCCGACATTTCCTCGAAGTCCTTGTTGATCCACGTGGCCTGTGCTTGTCGGAGGCCCTCTAAGTTGTAGATGAAGACTCTCAGCTTTCGCGAGACCTTGGGCCTAAACCCTAAACCCTAAACCCTAAACCCTAACCCCTAAAGAGAGTTGTGTGGGTTGCGAAGCTGCTCGCAAGGAAGCGACGTGTGCGTGCTACTCACGTCGTATGCGCACTTGTGGGGATCTGCTTGTGCTGCTTGCAAGCTCTCTCCCAAGATGTGCAGTCCCTCGTACGAAACCGAGGGTTTTGTGGGATTCCATCGGGCCTGATGGAGCTGATGCTTGAGCGTTAGGCGTTTTTGCCACCTACCTGGCAGCCTCACACCACACTGCAGGGCAGCAAAGTCCGAGTTCCCGAGGTCTGAGAACGAGCCTTGCTTGTCCCCGAAAAATGGCCGAGGGTTTAGGGCTAAAGCTTAGGGCTCAGGGGCTGGCAAGACTGAACAAACCCTCAAAACCTTTGGGAAGGCCCCTCCCCCCACATGCGAAACTCAAGACGCCGCCTTGGAAGCGACCTAAACCCTAAGCCCTAAGCCCTAAACCCTAAACCCTAAACCCTAAACCCTAAATCCTAAACCCTAAACCCTAAACCCTAAACCCTAAACCCTGGCCTTGGAAGCGACCTTGGCTGTGGTCTTCGCCTTCT
Source organism: Symbiodinium natans (assembly GCA_905221605.1). NCBI lineage: Eukaryota > Dinophyceae > Suessiales > Symbiodiniaceae > Symbiodinium > Symbiodinium natans. The sequence goes on from CAJNDS010000181.1 coordinate 168,865, forward strand.
CGGAGGAGACGAAATCTGAGGCGCAAAGCGCTTGGAGGTTCATGGGGTACTTGTTAACCCAAATATCAGTGTACTTAAAAGGGTTTAGGGTTTAGGGCTTAGGGCTTAGGGTTTAGGGTTTAGGGTTTAGGGTTTAGGGCTTAGGGTTTAGGATAACTGTCTTGAAACCCACTGATAAGCCCCTTAAGTGCCCTAGTAGGGCCATAGGTAGAGTTCTGATTGGTTCGTAAGTACCATGATCCTCCAAGCAGAGGTCGAGGGGTTGAGGGCTCGAGAGAGCGTGGTCTGAGCCGCGGCCACCAAAATGTTGCATGGGGTTTGGGGTTTAGGTTTTAGGGTTTCGGTTTTAGGGTTAGGGTGTAGGGTTTTGGGGTTACTGCAGGGATTTGAGGTTTTGCATTTCGAGTATTCAAGGCAAACGACGCCGCAGCATGGCGAAACATGCCCACTAGGGGCACAAAAACAAAGCAGTCCCAAACCCTTGAACCCGAACCATAAAGCCGAAACCCTCCTAATGCAGGCTAGCGGATCAGAGGTGGTACCTGAAAGGACAGCCGTGATTCTGCACAACGGGCCGATCGCAACCTCTAGATACCTGCAAAGTTAAGCCGCTTCATACTGATCTTTGGGTAGTTTCATGGTCTCTTAGCATGGGCCCTTAAAAGCGTAACCCCTTCTATACCCCCTTATACACCCTACCCTACACAACTTAAGGGCCTCATACATCAGAACCCTTTAAAGGAGGTTCGGGACCATAGTAAGGGGCCATGAACCCTAAACCCTAAACCCTAAACCCTAAACCCTAAACCCTCAGAACTGTGAAAAGCCTCCAAAACCCTTTTTGTTGTTCCCGGGGCGGCCCCCAGGTTCAAGAAAGTGGGTTTAGGGTTTAGGGTTTAGGGTTTAGGGTTTAGGGTTTAGGGTTTACGGTTTAGGGTTTAGGGTTTAGGGTTTAGGGTTTAGGGTTTAGGGTTTAGGGTTTAGGGTTTAGGGTTTTGGGTTTAGGGTTTAGGGTTTAGGGTTTAGGGTTTAGGCATGGTAAGCTTCAGGATTCAAGACGAGATAACACAACCTGCCATTGCGCATAGCACCTCTTGCACCGCCGTCCCTAAGCCCTAAACCCTAAACCCTAAACCCTAAACCCTAAACCCTAAACCCTAAACCCTAAACCCTAAATCCAATCTCTTGCAGCCAGCCGGGCGTTAGAGCTAAGCGTGAGGGCGAATAAGAAGGTCGCACGTTTCAGAAGAGCTAAACCCTAGAACCCCAAACTACTATTTGCTTAAGAACCCCAAAAGAATAAACAAGAATAATCCCTATATTAGCAATTCGTGGTAAACCGGAGTTCAAAGAGGCCCCCAGTTGCCTAGGGTTTAGGGTTTAGGGTTTCGGGTTTAGGGTTTAGGGTTTAGGGTTTAGGGTTTAGGGTTTAGGGTTTAGGGTTTAGGTGCCCAAGGTGCCTTTCTCAGCCTTCTTGATCTGACCCATCTTCACCCACAGCTTCTTCAAGCCTGGTGCTCTGACGGAGTGGAGCGTTGTGGGTTCTGGCTATCCCTCTCCCATCTCGGGTTTAGGGTTTAGGGTTTAGGGTTGAGGTTTGCAGGGTTGCAGCTAATGCTTAGATGTGAACGTCTGCGGGTCAAAGGGCAAGCTCTTCATTTGTTGAAAGGCCCTCTCTGATATGCCGATCCTCACAACCCTTTTCTTGCGAGTCCTCAATATGGAACTTCAAGTACCCTACATGATCACTTCTTGGGTTGCAAGGGAGGTACCTTATTCCCAATGTAATTCCACATTCAGAAGTAACAGGTATTTGACCCTCAACCCTCCTTGAACTAAACCCTACCCCAAACCTTAAACATCCCTAAACCCTAAACCCTAAACTCCAAACCCCAAGCCCCAAACCCTCAACTCCAAACCCCAAACACCAAACCCCAAACTCCAAACCCCAGACCCCAAACTCCAAACCCCAGACCCCAAACCCTAAACCCTAAACCCTAAACCCGAAACCCTAAACCCTCAACTGCCACCACGCGGCGGGCGGTCATCACAAGGACAGCTTCGGCGTCGACATCGGAGGTGTCGACAGCAATCACCTTGGGGTGTGGAGGGAGAGCCTTTGCTTCTGGAAGTCTTACCTAGAGGGTTCAGGGCTTAGGGTTCTTGATCACCTGTGCAGGGGTTTAGGGTTTAGGTTTAGGGTTTAGGGTTTGGGGTTTGGGGTTTAGGGTTTAGGGTTTAGGGTTTTGGGTCTGGCGTAAAAGGTCGCTTTAAACAAGGGAAGTACCCTCAAGAAGTACTGCAACTTCCCCAAACAGGTAGCTTGGCTAGTCTACGGAGGGTTTAGGCCTTAGGGTTCCGGATGAGGCTCCTTGGCATGCGATGCTTGGACAAGAGCCCAGTGGCATTTTGTGAGTGGTCATGCCTGCAATTAAACGAGTTTTTGAAAATTCTGGAAGTCTGAGAGGGATTCGAGAGACACTTGAGAAAGAGAAAAGCGCGGAACATAATCGAGGACCACTGAGAAGAGAAGTAGAATGTTGCCACGGCCGCTCGCTACGTTTGCTTGCTGATTATAAAAGGAATGGGCCGTAAATCAAGGCTCATACGCAAGCGGCCTACCACTCACTTAATTCTCACTAAAGGTTCCCTAACTTTCGGCAAGGACCTCGCAACTCTGCATCGTATTCTCAGGGTATGCTCGCAAATGAATGAAGCACATCATGAACCTGCTTCATGAGAACACTACTGCCGGTTGCACGAATCCTTGAGCACAAAGCCACGTTCTGAACGTTCATGCGCTTCCAAAGGAGACACGGGAGAATTCCCTGGGAGGTTACCCAGGCACTGCAGGGTTTAGAATTCGGGCTTCGACTCTTGGTACACTTCTCGATTTGTAGAATTTAGGGTTTAGGGTTCAGAGCTTTGGGGTTTAGCCCGTCCTAAAATTTCTACTGCATTCATGCCCAGCAAGCACTGACAACAACATCCCTAAGTTTAGCATTTGGGTGGCTGTCAAAACTATGGTCCCTTTTTGGATCCCTATTACAATACGGCACCTAAAAGGTTAGGGCACCCCAAAAGGGATCATAATTTTGACAGCCACCCAAATTTAGGCCCAAGTGAAAGCCTGCACCGCTGGCTACATGACAGGACTGAGCTTGCCACCTTCATGGCATCACCAGGCCTGCAACGAAACTGCGGGGGTTTAGGGTTTGGGGTTTAGGGTTTCGGGTTTTGGGTTCAGGGTTTAGGGTTTAGGGTTTGGGGGCACACCCTAAACTGCCCTAAACCCTGAACCCCGAGAGTCAGCACCCATGGAATCCTCACCCCAGAGCTCTTCGGGCCTTAGGGCATTCCGGGGTCATGTGGTGAGGCAGAAAGAGATCCCCTCCCAGGTCTACGCAACCTAAACCCTAAACTCTACGCTGTGAAGAGCCAACAGCCGCTAAACCCGGAGTAGCTGCATTCGCCTGGGATGGCGTTAACGGTTCCGTGCAAGGGTTATTCTGGGGCAGTTTTCTGGAGCGTCTTCCTGCGAGAAAAAAAGGGGGCCCCGGGCCTCAGCTTGCCATTCTTGCCCTGGCGCATGAAGGCAGGCACCCTGGACAGTGCGAGTGTTAGGCGGCTCTGGGGCAGCTCTGCTTGGAGGTTCATGGTACTTGTTAACCAATTATCACTGTACTTATAACCCACTTATCAGCCCCTGAAGTGCCCTGATGTGGTTAGTACAGTTATAAGTACAGTTCTAATTGCTTACTCAGTTCCATGAACCTCCAAGTGGGGAGCAGGTTACCCTACGAAAATGGGGGGGGGGGGGGTTAACTCATCTTCAACCGTAAAAGCCCCAAGCCGTGCTGCTTTTTTGACACCTGTGCACTAGGATAAGCCCTTAAACCCTTTTGCTGAAGCCCTTGCCCCCAAACCCCAAACCCTAAACCCTACAGCCTTCGACCCTTCGACCCCAAACCCCAACCCCAAAACCTAAGAAGCCTACAGCAGTTGGGCCTTTAGGTCTCTGCTGCCTGGGATGTGAGGGGTTCCGCGCTTGCAAACTTGGAGCCTGGAGGACTGAACAATCCCAGGGCTTACATGTGCCTTCGGGTTTCAGGGTTTAGGGTTTTAAGGGTTTAAGGGTTCAAGGCTTAGGTTTAGGGTTTAGGTATAGGGTTTAGGGTTTAGGGTTTAGGGTTTAGGGTTTAGGGTTTAGGGTTTAGGGTTTAGGGTTTAGGGCTTAGGTATAGGGTTTAGGGTGGTTTTTTATTTGCCACCAGACACTACATACGCCCACGACGAACCGATGAAGCAGGTACACAAGAGGATGTAAGGTTTCAGGGCTTAGGGTTTGAGGGGTTAGGGTTTAGGGTTTAGGGCTTAGGGTTTAGGGTTTAGGGTGCGGCACTCGGCCCAAGCGGCTCCACCACGTCGCCGACTTGGAAAGCTGCCTCCTCTTGGTCCTCGAAGTTTTGGGTTTAGGGTGTAGGGTTTAGGGTTTAGGGTTTGGGGTTTGGGGTTTGGGGTTTGGGATTGGGGTTTGGGTTTAGGGCTCTTCTTCCCCTGTGGCCTTGGCTCAGTGAACCGCGCTTTAGGGTGTGGGGTTTTGGGGTTTCTTGCCAGGAATTGTTTTGTTGGGATTCCCCTGTCAAGGCCCATCTTGTTACAGGACCTTTAGAAACCCTAAACCCTAAACCCTGAACCCTAAACCCTAAACCCTAAACCCTAAACCCCGAACCCAACATATGAAGCCTTCGGGCTGCTCTGCTCGGTTACCACAAGGATCACATGTCTCTGTTCGGAAGTTTCGTGGTGGTGTAGGGTTCTTTTTGCCACCCGACTAGCCACAGCAATGCGGGGTGCAAGGTCGGAGGGTTTAGGGTTTAGGGTTTAGGGTTTGGGGGTTTGGGGGTTTGGGGGTTTGGGGGTTTGGGGGTTTGGGGGTTTGGGGGTTTGGGGGTTTGGGGGTTTGGGGGTTTGGGGGTTTTGGGGGTTTGGGGGTTTGGGGGTTTGGGGGTTTGGGGGGGGGTTTGGGGGGTTTGGGGGGTTTGGGGGTTTTGGGGTTTGGGGGTTTGGGGTTTGGGGTTGGGGGTTGGGGGGGGGGGGGGGGGGGTTTTGGGGGTTTGGGGGTTTGGGGGGTTTGGGGGGGGTTTGGGGGTTTGGGGGTTTGGGGGGTTTGGGGGGGGGTTTGGGGGTTTGGGGGTTTGGGGGGGGTTGGGGGGTTTGGGGGTTTGGGGGTTTGGGGGTTTGGGGGTTTGGGGGTTTGGGGGTTTGGGGGTTTGGGGTTTGGGTTTATATGGGGAAAGCCTTATACCCCGTATACACCCTGTAAAAACCAAGGGCCCATACTTCAGAACCCTTTGAGGAAGGCAAGGGCCCATATTAAGGGGCCATGTAACCACCCCCTACACTCATCGCCTAAACCCTAAACCCCAAACCTTCAACCCCAAACCCTCTTGAGCCCAGGCTCTCTGAGCAAAACACCCTAAACCCTAAACCCTAAACCCTAAACCCTAAACCCTAAACCCTAAACCCTAAACCCATGTTAGGGGACCATCCTATGGCCTCCTACGGTAACACCCACAGCTCCAGGCTTGGCATCCTAGTGTTTTGAACCCCAAACCCGAAAACACAAAACCTTTGAATGGGGCTTGGGGTTAGGGTTTAGGGTTTAGGGTTTAGGGGTTAAGGGTTAGGGGTTAGGGGGTTAGGAGTTAGGGGTTAGGGGTTAGGGGTTTGCCCTCAACAATAGTAGGATTCCCCTATAATAAGGACCCCAAGAAGGTAACCCCCAAAATTTCGGAAACCCTTAAACCCTAAACCCCTAAACCCCTAAACCCCTAAACCCCTAAACCCCTAAACCCCTAAACCCCTCCAGGACTTCGTGGAAAGGGTCGCGCAGAAGGATAGAGTTATGGACCCTGGCGCCCTAATTGAACCCTACACCCGAAGGCTCTTTAAACAAGGGACTCTTGCCTTCATCACCCTTTTGCATAAACCCTAAACCCTCTACCCTCAGATGGGAGTCCCTTTGAACCCGCAAAAGAAACCAAACATCCTCAAAAAACATCGAAGGCGCAAACCCTTGTCGCATAAACTCCTGAACCCCTTATATAATCCTAAACCCTTTTTTACATCCTAAACCCTAAACCCTAAACCCGAAACCCTAAACCCTAAATCCTAAACCCTGAACCCGAAGCCCGGGATGCCCCAGCTCCTTCTTCGTACCTCGACATTCGGCCCGGGGGTCTAGGGGTTTTGAGGGGCTTGAGGGGTTTGAGGGGTTTGAGGGGTTTGAGGGCTTTGAGGGGTTTGAGGGGTTTACGGGGTTTGAGGGGTTTACGGGGTTTAGGGGGTTTAGAGGGTTTACGGGGGTTTAGGGGGTTTAGGGGGTTTAGGGGGTTTAGGGGGTTTAGGGGGTTTAGGGGGTTTAGGGGGTTTAGGGGGTTTAGGGTTTAGGGCTCTAGGACCCCACGACCGCAACGAAGGAACTCATATAGGGGCCTGAATCATTAGAATAGGGTATTGGGAGGGGTTATTCTAGGATAAAAACAAAGGGACCATAAGGGATTACTATTAGTAATTATTCCGACCGGTGTATTATGAAGCCCAGGGTGCATCTCTTAACCTCGTCCCTCGTGATCTCGATAATGCTCTCGGCCGACTGGTAGTAACAGTTCCTTGGAGGCTCTGCGAGATGTCGAGTTTTGGGCTTTTGGGTTAGGGTGTAGGTCTCGGTTTTCAGGGTCTGAAATGTGGAGCTGGAGGGCTTTCCGGCTTAATGCCTAGTTGAGATTTAGTGCTTGGGACCCTCGGCACCGATGCCGTCAGCACCAAGCCCCAGGCAATGGGCGTATAGAAGTAGGTTAGGCTTACAACCCTAAACCCTAAACCCTAAACCCTAAACCCTAAACCCTAAACCCTAAACCCTAAACCCTAAACAGGCTTTAAGGGCACTGCTCCGTACCAAGTCGCCCTACTTACTACATCCCGTGTGCAGTTTGTCGCAGCTTTTGAGGCCACAAGGGACCTCGAACCCCAAGCTACGGGGGGGAACCCTAAACCCTAAACCCCAAACTACCGTCGGGCCCAAGGATCAGGGAGTTGAAGTCGATAATCTGCGGAAACAGCCGGAAGTCGATGCAAAACTGCAGGAACGCCTGAGAGCCCCGCTTGAACATCAAAAAAAACAAGGACGAGGACCGCCCCGACTCACTCTTTCGGGTTTAGGGTGCCTCGTTTTTGTGTTTTGCCCTGAACCTGGGCAACCCTAAACCCTAAACCCGAGACCCTGCACCCTTTTTTGCGCGCCAGGGCTCTCTACACCCCGCAGCCTAAACCCTAAACCCTTACCCCTAACAGCCTAGCCCCAACCTCCCCGAAGCTTTCAACGGACCCCAAACCCCAAACAAGACCCTAAACCAAGAAGCGATCCTCCAAGGCTCCAAGGGCTGCAGGGTAGAACATCGACTACATGTGCGGGTTATTCGGTTTAGGGTTTAGGGTTTAGGGTTTAGGGTTTAGGGTTTAGGGTTTAGGGTTTAGGGTTTAGGATTTGGGGTTTAGCCTTAAGGGTTAAGGGTTCAGGGCTTACGGCTTAGGGGGCGGCCGGGGTGGGGGGAATTGACCCTAAACTCGAAGGCATGTACTCTCATTAGAGACTCCGTAATTTAACACACACACACACACACACACACACACACACACACACACACACACACACACACCTAGAAGGCATGAACTGGCCGACGTGCCTTCTTGCCACAAGGATTTATGAGCTGTGATGAAGTTTGGTTAGGCTTTGTTTTTGCCACCTGCCCAGGTGAACTTACGAAACAGTGCAGGGCACTTCCGGGCAATCGAAACCGTTTCGGAGAATCATGCCTTAAAAAACATCTACGACCTGTTGCCCCGTCTAACGCGAACGCGCGCAAACACCAGGGGAATCCCAAACTGAAACTCTCTCAACACACAGGTAGTAGGTCAAATGCAGCTATTTACAGAAATATAGCCTTGGATTAGGATTTCGGGTTGAGACACCCAACCCTGAACCCCTGTCTACCCCCTCTAGCCCTAACCTGCAGACCCAAACCCGATCCGACCTCGTTGGACATGTGCCCGTTGGTTGCTGCAGGCGTGTGCAAGAACGTGGTTTGGGTGTCCAGGTACACCTGGAACCTCGGATGGTACCATGAACCTCAAGCATGAACCCTGAACCCTAGCACATCCCTCCCCCCACCCCACAATCTGACCGAACCTCCTGAACGTTCTACTGTTCTACTTGGGGGCGTCAGAGCTTAGGCAAGGCAAGCGAATTATGTCCATTTGTCCACGTCAGTTCCGGCTTTCGGGGCGGTAAGGGCTTAGAGCGCACGCTCCCAAGACCTCTAGGGGGATCCAATTGGGTCATTCTTAGGAACCCTTAACTGGATCTACTTTTTGAATCCCGGATCAAGGCCCCCAACCAGGGTGTACCTTTTGTCACCTGGTGTACAGCTTTATCTCACTGCTTGCACAGGGTTCGTGCTTAGAGCTCGCGTTGCCTGGACGGCATTTTTACTGAGACCGCCACAAGTACTCGAAGCTGTCGTAGTACCTCAAATTCAGGGAGTAGGGTTTAGGGTTTTAGGGGTTTTAGGGGTTTTAGGGGTTTTAGGGGTTTTAGGGGTTTAGGGTTTAGGGTTTAGGGTTTAGGGTTTAGGGTTTAGGGTTTAGGGTTTAGGGCTTAGGGTTTAGGGTTTAGGGTTTAGGGTTTAGGGTTTAGGGTTTAGGGTTCAGGGTTCAGGGTTTTGACACAACACTCCATCAGGCTGCCCCTTTCTTGCATCGAGGCCCCTGGTCTGACCCCCAAGACCCCCTGTGCACCCTCAACCCTAAACTTAGGCGGGCGCGGGATTCAAGACGCCCCTCATTTCCCTGTGACTGTCTACGAAGTGTAGTTTTTCTTGTATTTGCCGTCTGAATCGGGTGCCTTAGAGACTCAAGACAGATTCTGCTCCGACAAAGCCTCGCTGTTGCTTTTCATTAGGGGTTCATTACTAAACCCTCCTAAATTACCTCTTCTTGAGCTCTTTAATATGGCCGAATATTTAAGATGCCCCTGGGTTCTTCGCTCATTTCTGCTCCGACAGCAGCTTCACACCATGGAAGATGATGATGTGTGATATGTTGCGATGCTGATCATTTAGTATGGTCGAAACACTGGGCCTGGAGCCTCACACTTGCAAGCCTAGTTCAATCCAATGAAACTCCAACCCCTGAAATCCAAACAACTGACCAACGACACGGCACTTAAGACTTTCCAAACACACCTACGCCGGGCGCGGGGCCTACATAGTCAGCCTAACCACCTGATCTTATGGTAAACACCCGATTCCGGAAAAAAATCGCCTTTAAACACCAGAAACCTCTCTCTTTTTTAAATTAAAACCAAGGGACATCTTAAATCCCGCGCCCGGCTAAACTTATAGGGTTCTTAAGGGAGCGGGGTTTAGGGTTTAGGGTTTAGGGTTTAGGGTTTAGGGTTTAGGGTTTAGGGTTTAGGGTTTAGGGTTTAGGGTTTAGGGTTTAGGGTTTAGGGGGGGCCTAGGGAACCTTAGGGAAGCTTCACGGGAGCCTGACAGAGTTGTAGGGAGTATCAGGGAACCTCGGGGTACATACCCCCCTTGAACCCCCCTCCCTGAAGAACCCTCTAATCAACCCTAAAGCACCCTGAAGCCTAGACCCTAAGCAATGAAGAGCCCTAATCCCAAAAAGGGATACGGGTTGTTGGGGAGCAGGGCCTCAAATCCTCACTGGGGTAGGTTTGGGCACCCACACAAAAAAAATGGCTTCATAAAGACTGTATCGCGTTCAAGGTCAAGAGAAAACTTTAAAACTATGTTCTAACCTACTCCAGCTCGGGTCCTGAGGCTCGGATGAGAAGATGAGGGTCGGGTGCTTCGAAAAATTGCTGGTCTGGGGGCGAAACGCATCAAAGCACACTGGGGAAATGTTAGGGGCCTTGGCTTGCTGACATTTGTGTGCTGATCCCAACAGGCACCAAGAGTCCTAAACCCCAAACCCTAAACCCGCATGCAAGCAGCAACTCCCTCTTTACTAGTCCCCTGAAAGAAAGAGAGGTAACTGTCACATCTCATGTCATCCTTGGGCTATCTAGGGGTCCAGACTCTGACTCGGAGAAACCTAAGAACTGCGAAACCTCACAAAATCAAGCAACATGCAGGTTCCCCAAAATGCGGGGGGGATCGTGCGGGGTGCTCTTCTCCATTTTGGGGTCCCGAGTACTTTGGGGTACATTGCGGGCGGCTCTACGCGGGGAAATACCCACATCGAGCCCGAAGACCACGAGACGCTTAACCTAAACCCTAAACCCCAAAACCCTAAACCCGTGAAGCCTTCGATGCCTTAATTCGGACCCCGCCACATCCAGACCAGCTGGACGATTTCAGGCTCGAGGAGCATGCCTTTCGTCATCGTTTCAGAGGCTCAGGGTTTAGGGTTTAAGGTTTAGGGTTTAGGGTTTAGGGTTTAGGGTTTAGGGTTTAGGGTTTAGGGTTTAGGGTTTAGGGTTTAGGGTTTAGGGTTTAGGGTTTAGGGTTTAGGGAGGCTCTGGAATGTGGTGGTTTCCGACATTAGGGTACCTCACTGGGGTCCATACTATACGGTGATCCTACTTTTTGGGGCTCTCTTTTTGGGGGCCCCCTATGTTCGTAAACCCCCATGTAGATTTCAAGGCACCAGAACGCATGGCTAGCATGCAATACCAGGCTGCTCGTCAAGTATTCTCCTTTGGAGACCATGCACCTCGGACTTTCGAGGTCTTGCGGCAACTAGAAGGAAAGGAGTTCCCAGGTTTAGGGTTTGGGGTTTGGGGTTTGGGGTTTGGGGTTTGGGGTTTGGGGTTTGGGGTTTGGGCTTTGGGCTTTGGGCTTTGGGGTTTGGGGTTTGGGGTTTGGGGTTTGGGGTTTGGGGTTTGGGGTTTGGGGTTTGGGGTTTGGGGTTTGGGGTTTGGGGTTTGGGGTTTGGGGTTTGGGGACGAAAGCCTAAACCCTAAACCCTGTAAAATGAACCCTTCTATGAGGAAAGGGAAAGCACTGAAGCCCCAAAGCTTTTGCATCCACAACCCTAAACCCTAAACCTTTCTCCCTAAACCCTAAACCCACTCCTCTCCAGGGGCTGTTGTGCTTTGAAGTCTAGCCCTAACTGCCACAGCTTCGGCACTTGCATGCGGATCTGTCTGATTCCTATTTAATCGTTTCGCTCTTGTCACTGCGGCAGCTGCTTGACATGTTGCGCTTTGGGCTTGGGGAACTTCCGGCGCTCATTGCCCGAAACCCTAAACCCTAAACCCTTAACCCTAAACCCTAAACCCTTAACCCTAAACCCTAAACCCTAAACCCTGAACCCTGAACCCTGAACCCTTCCATGAGGAAGGGGAAGCAACCCTGAGGCTCTAAAGTCGCTGTTCGAAGCCCACAAGTCGAGGCACGGTTCAGGTGGGGGAGAGTCTTTCGGGCTGCTTAGGGTTTAGGGTTTAGGGTTTAGGGTTTAGGGTTTAGGGTTTAGGGTTTAGGGTTTAGGGTTTAGGGTTTAGGGTTTAGGGTTTAGGGTTTAGGGTTTAGGGTTTAGAGGGTTTAGGGTTTAGAAGTTAGGGGTTTAGGGTTTTGGGCTTCGGGTTTGGGGTTTAAGGGAGCCTTGCGAGGATGATGCGAGCTTTACTAGGGAGCTCGGTGTCGCTCCAAACCCTTTTGACCCTAAACCCTGAACCCTATTGACCCTAAACCCTAAACCCTAAACCCTAAACCCTAAACCCTAAACCCAACTCATCTATGGGAACTTCTCAACTCAGGTGTCCTTTGAGGTTGCCAACATCACAGGCTGAGATGTCGAACTTCTTGGTTGAGGCTCACGGCTTAGCGTACGGCTTTAGGGCGGCAGGGCAAGCCCTCAACCACCTCGCCCCCAAACCCTAAAACCCTAAACCCCCAAGCACAATAACTCAACAGGCGTTTTCCCTAGATCCGGCCTCTAGACCACCCAATGGTCCGTTTCGGCCTTTGGGCCACCCCAATGTCCTTTAGGTTTTTAGGGCTTGTTTCGCGGCTTAGGGCAGGGTTTCTGGTTTGGAGTTTAGGGTCCCTTTTCCCCTCCACCCTTCCCAGCGGAGGCACGTGTGAGCATAGAGAGCCTGGGCTCACGGTAGGGTTTAGGGTTTAGGCCTCAGGGTTTAGGGTTTACTTTGGGGGTAGGATTTAGGAACTTGCCAGCACCGAATCCTAGCTGCTGTGTACGCACGCCCCCTACAGACCGTAGCCTCTTATCCACTGCTTAGATACAAGCCTCCTATACGTCTCAGATAAGAGTGAGAACGCCCTGCAGGCCTAACCTCAGAGAGCCGAACGCCCTGCAACGCCCTCACCCTAAGCCAAGCCCTAAGCCCAAAACCCTGGACCCCAATAAACCCTTAACCCTAAACCCTAAACCCCTAAACCCTAAACCCTAAACCCCTAAACCCCTAAACCCCTAAACCCCTAAACCCCTAAACCCCTAAACCCAAAACACCCTAAGGCGCTCCGAGAGCTCCAGGACCTGAGCACCCATGAAACTTTCCCGGAAAACCCGACGTCGCCACAAATGCCCCTGCACCTGAACCTTCAAGCACCCGAGGTTTAGGGTTTAGGGTTTAGGGTTTAGGGTTTAGGGTTTAGGGTTTAGGGTTTAGGGCTTAGGGTTTAGGGTTTAGGGTTTAGGGTTTAGGGTTTAGGGTTTAGGGTTTGGGGTTTGGGGTTTGGGGTTTGGGGTTCATCCACTTAGAACTTGGAACCACCCCAAGTAGGGCATTTTTGCTTTCGGATGGCGGGAATGATGCATTCAACTGGGGGGGGGCCTATGGATTGAGCACGTTGTTCCCATTCTGTGTACCATCAACTCTCGAAACTAAGTATGCATAACAACAAGTAAAGCAATTCAGCTCCCGCATGAGGAGGTCCGATGCAAGAAAAACACAAGGCTTGCCATTCGCGATTTTAAGGTGTATCCGGCTTCGGGAGAGCCTCCACCCCCTCTTGCCGACCCAAGGGGTCTGGCTACAAGACTATGCCGGAGCCACCGCGAGAACGTGCACTATGCCCCTATGATGTGCAAGCCGAAGCGGATTCTTCTGCATCCAGGCCTCTCTGGATTAGTCAGCCTAAGCCCTTGACCCTTAACCCTAAACGGCTAGGAGATCCGGATGAGACTCTTCCGGTGCAGGTCCAACCAGGTGTCTAACTTTCTGAACCCGAAACCCGAAACCCGAAACCCAACTCCGAAGCCCTCAAGCACGAATACTTCAAAACCCCAAAATGCCTATGCCGGGGTGTTGGGTTGAAGTCGTCCCCCCCCCCCCGAGAGTCGCCAAAAACGTCATCCAAGCCACCTCTTCTTCAGTCTGGTCCTCGCAGCACTCTGGGGTGAGCATCCCTAGTAAACCCGATGGGTGGCATGCCTGCTTGGGCACTTGGAGGTTCAGGGTACATATAACTGCACTAGGGTGCTTAGGGGGTTATAAGTGGGCTGGAGCTACAGTTATAAGTGGGCTATAAGTACTCCCCATAGGTTCCGGTCACAAGGTGCACCATGCTCTTGGGCTCCTGGTTAC
>CAJNDS010000181.1:188689-204661 GCA_905221605.1 Symbiodinium natans
TAGCATTTCTCAGACCCAACCCTCGTCTCAGGAGCTGAAAGCCCAAACCCAAAAACCCCGAAAAAAAAGCTCAAATAATGTATGTGTGGATGTATGTAGCATGAAGCACGCGTGCAAGCACGTGTGCAAGCATGTGTGAATGCATGTGTACACATGTGAGTATATCCAAATGCCAAATTCTTGCGTGTAAACGGCAAACGCTAACATCCCACATATCTGTCTCTCAAAGCAGATGCAACCGTGAAACTTTCGTATGTGAAGATGCTTGTGCGCAACTGCATGTATGTATACATGCATATTTGTAATTTGAAAAGATTGCACTGAAAGGTTCTGTTGGCCATAGTGGTTTAGATTTGAGTCATGTACCTTAGATACTTCTTCGTTCTTGCTAATGCTGACCTACGTACATGCATACGCACATGCATCCAACCCTCCCTGCAACCCTACGCCACCAAAAACACTTGACGCAACATCTTCACGGACAGGCCTGCACTCACATTTAGGATTGTGCTGACCAGCACGGTCTTGGATGCTGGGCCCAAAAGCTTGAAGTCCTGGTTGAGGGTTGAGAGTTTAGGTTGCTTGTGAACAGTTTCTAGGAAGGGTCTCGGGGCTCGCGGCCCGCCCAAAGTCGAGAATATTGACTTCTGGTCTTTGGATATCAAGGTAATTATCCCCACCTCAAGGCAAGCATCCCCCTAAACCCTAAACCCTAAACCCTAAACCCTAAACCCTAAACCCTAAACCCTAAACCCTAAACCCTAAACCCTACTAAACCCTAAACCCTCCTGCCTTACCTCAACGTCTCAACAGAAGGAGCCCCGGTTTCGAGGCCGTGACGGAACGAGTCTTGGTCGCGTTCCGGGCGAAAGGATCGCCCTTGTCTGCCTTCCCCTCCAGGACGTCCAGCTGGCAGTCAAGGCTTGGTTCTGGATATAGATGGGGTTAGGGTTTAGGGTTGAGGGTTGAGGGTTTAGGGTTTAGGGTTTAGGGGTTTAGGGGTTTAGGGCTTCAGGGTTTTAGGGTTTAGGCTTACAGGGCTTATCGTTTGGGATGTCCCCCTCCCTTATACTAACCTTAATCGGGAGTATAGTAGGGGACGCTATTATCCCTATTAGGGACTGCTAGTACAAGGTGGAACATCCCAACTTATCGTGCTTATTGGGCGGAAAGGGGCTCCGGGGCTTGCTACTTGCTTGAGAACTCACAAGATTACAACCCATTCATTGCCCTCATAAGGAAGAGCAGTTTGTATTTTCGGAGGGGGTTCTTGAACCAAAAAATAGAAGAGTGCAACTTTCACCTGCTTCCTCCCTAAACCCTGAACCCTAAACCCTAAACCCTAAACCCTAAACCCTAAACCCTAAACCCTAAACCCTAAACCCTAAACCCTAAACCCTAAACCCTAAACCCTAAACCCTAAACCCTAAACCCTAACCCTAAACCCTAAACCCTGAATTGAGCAGCCTAGTCGGCGCTTCGGAGTCCCGTGAGCTGCTGCAAGGCGTCCAGAAACCCACGACAAGTAAGATGTCAACCCTAAACCCTAAACCCGAACCCTAAACCCTAAACCCTAAACCCGAAACCCTAAACCCTAAACCCTAAACCCGAACCTCAAGCCCTAAACCCTAAACTCCAAACCCCTGCCAGGATTCAGGGCTCTGGGCTGCGTGGCGTTTAGGCTAGAAGAACCTGCCCGCTGGATTTCATGGGAAAGCCTCAAGTTGAACTCTGAACCTGAATGCTGTAGGGTTTTGGGGTTGAGGGTTAGGGTTTAGGGTTTAGGGGGTTTAGGGTTCAGGGTTTAGGGTTTAGAGAGTGCCTCTTCTTCCATTTGAGGCCCGGTTGCCCCCAGCGGCATCCGGTAGATGTCCTGCTTGTGCGGCTGTTGGCTCGCAAACTCCATTTCAGGCCCTATAATCTCCGTTTAGGGTTTAAGGTTTAGGGTTGAGGGTTTCGTGTTTAGGGTTTAGGGTTGGGGTTTATGAAGTTTAGGGTTTAGGGTCTCAACCCAACCCCCAAGCCCTTGTCACCACAGAACGCCTGATGGCAAAAGGCTCGCAAGTCAGGAGTGGGGAGGCCAGTGAGGATGACCTTCTCAGTAGGTCTACTTCTTTGGTATACTCACTTTGCCGTACATTGGCGGCTATCCAACCCTAAACCCGAAACCCGAAACCCGAAACCCTAAACCCAAGAGGCTGGCTGGTCAAGGGCTTGGGGTCGCGCGCCTTGCCATACGCCAGCTGCGCGGCGATGTGTCTCTGCCTTAGCAACCCATGCTCTTCATCTTCAGGTTTCAGTTTCGGGTTGAGGGTTGAGGGTGGAGGGTGGAGGGTTGCGGGTTGAGGGTTGAGGGGTTGAGGGGTTGAGGGGTTGAGGGGTTGAGGGGTTGAGGGGTTGAGGGGTTGAGGGGTTGAGGGGTTAGGGTTGAGGGGTTGAGGGTTGAGGGTGAGGGTTTGAGGGTTTGAGGGTTTGAGGGTTTGAGGGTTTGAGGGTTTGAGGGGGTTTGAGGGTTTTTGAGGGTTGATTGAGGAGGGTTTGAGTTGAGGGTTTGAGGGTTGTGGGTTGAGGGTTGAGGGGTTGAGGGTTGAGGGTTGAGGGTTGAGGGTTGAGGGTTGAGGTTGAGGGTTGAGGGTTGGGTTGAGGGTTGGGTTGAGGGTTGAGGGTTGAGGGTTGAGGGTTGAGGGTTGAGGGTTGAGGGTTGAGGGTTGAGGGTTGAGGGTTGAGGGTTGAGGGTTGAGGGTTGAGGGTTGAGGGTTGAGGGTGAGGGTTGAGGGTTGAGGGTTGAGGGTTGAGGGTTGAGGGTTGAGGGTTGAGGGTTGAGGGTTGAGGGTTGAGGGTTGAGGGTTGAGGGTTGAGGGTTGAGGGTTGAGGGCTTCATGCTTTGGGTTTGGGTTTCGACTTTGTTAGCGTTTAGGGCTTAGGGCTTTACGGTGCTTGGCTGGCTCATGCAGACCCTAAGGCTTACAAGCAGATCTTCCGTTCATACCACCGTACCTCAACCGCCGTATCGGCAAAACCCTTGCTGGCCTCCGGCGAAACTTCCGCTCTGCAGCTGGCATAAGGCAATCGAAAAGATGCGCCTGGCGCTGGTCTACGTTGTCCTGGCCCCCTTGGTGTCTTGAGGTCCTTCGGCCTGGTTAGTTTAGGGGCCTGGTTGGTTACTTCCAAAAATACGGGTATCCCCCCCTTTTGTACCCCAAATAGAATAGAATCCCCTTAAAGGGACCCCCAAAAAGGGCACCCCTATTTTCGGAAACCCTAAACCCTAAGCCCAAACCCCAAACCCGAAACCCTGAACCCTAAACCCTAAACCCTGAACCCAACCCTAAACCCTAAACCCTAAACCCCACCCACAAAAAGGGTACCCCTATTTTCGGAAGCCCCCATTTAAACTAGCATGAGTATTGTGGGGTAAAGCGGACCGAAATCGGGGCATTAAGGGTTTAGGGTTTAGGGTGTAGGGTTTCGGGTTTAGGGTTTCGGGTTTCGCCACCCGCACTGCGCGCACACAAGCACCCTTTGAGCACAAATGTGAAGCCAGTATGAAGCCAGCCAGCAGTCTGTTGCGGCTGCATGAGGCGTGTCGGAGCATGTGAGAGTCCGCTGTGATTTCAGTGTTAGGAGCGATGTTGGGTGGTTTGTTGCTGACTCTTGGAAGTAGCATGATCGTGCTCCGGCCGTAAGCATCTGTTAATGACGCAGACCTTCGCATGAAGGGGACCCCTCCAGGGTCCGCAACCTTTTCGGGGCGCGCTCCTACCAGCGTGTCCACTCCCGGAGACCTCGACTTAACCCTGCGGAGGGTTTCGGGTTTAGGGTTTAGGGTTCAGGGTGACACGAGAGAGAGAGATTTGCACACTCGGAGCATCTCACGTGGAGTTGCGCGAGAAATTGCGCTCAAGAAGTAAGTCCCAATGTGTTCAGCACCGAATGCATGATGCCGTCGTACTGAGCATTCCTATCAGTAGAATGAGTATTGTGGGTAGCTTACACTAACACGATATGGGGAGGGTAAAGACTTGAAAACATTGGTAGTTCTGGGGTGCACCGGGGTCGAAGGACGGGATCCGAAGCCCAACGCAAAGCTCACCCCATCAAGTCTCACTTAACCTAAACCCTAAAACCCCTGAACCCTAAAACCAATAACCCCTAAACCCTAAACCCTAAAACCCCTGAACCCCTTAACCCTTAACCCTAAAACCTACAACCCTAAAACCTTAACCCTAAACCGTTGAAACCCCGACCATTATCACACGGGCTCGGAGACTGCAACCCTGAACCATCAACCCCGGAGGCAATCGATGAACAGGGTTGGGTTTTAAGGTTCAGGTTTTAGGGGTTAAGGTTAAGGGTTAAAGGGTTTAGGGCCTTGTGCTGTTCATCACAGGGTTCGGGCTTCAGTGTAGACTCGGCTGTCAAAAAAGCCCCACCCTCCCCAAACCCGATATGTGTCCAGTTCTCTAGAAACAGGTCCCTTCTTGGGTACCCCGTCTTCTACAGCTCCTTTTATGTGGCGTACCCAAAGATGGGACCCTCATTTGGGAAGCCCCTAAACCCTACACCCAAAACCCTAAACCCTAAATCCCAAATCCCTAAAACCTAAATCCCAAATCCCTAAACCCCAAACCCTAATTTTGTCCAGTCGGTTGAAAGAACCTTGAACTCATCGGCCGTCACGCCGTGCTTGCTCTCGCGAGCGGCCTTTTGGTGGAACTGAATTTGAGCTGTCGAACCTTTTTTGGGGGGTTTAGGGTTTAGGGTTTCGGGTTTCGGGTTTCGGGTTTAGGGTTTAGGGTTTAGGGTTTAGGGTTTAGGGTTTAGGGAGTTTGGGCTGTTGAGCCTGAGGCCCCAAGCCCGTTTTCTACCAGAACTCTACAGTATGACGTGCCTAAACCCTTTGTTGCTATGGGCTTCGCACTCTACCCGATTCTAAGGAGGTGATCGACACCAACGCCTGTCCCGTGCCCCTAAGCCCTAAAAAACACCCACAGAGATGTCCCCTGAACCCTTCTGCATCACCCTAAACCCTATATAAGCAAACCCTAAACCCGCAACACCCTGAAGACGGGTTTGTGGAAGTGGCAAGCTTTCGGTTCGGCTTTCTTGGTTGCTGGCCGCCAGTTGGTTTAAGACATGCATGCGGGGAGGATTCTGCATACATGCACGTATCAAGAGACGTATGCCTTTTTGTGTGGGCTTTGAACTCCCCCTACTGGGACGAAGCACTGCCCCAGGGCACGCGGGCTCCTACAAGGAGTTGCCACGCCAAGCTGACCAGCCATGCCGGGCAACAACGCCAGGCGTTCAAAATTTGTTATCCCAAAACCGAAACCCTAAACCCTAAACCCTAAACCCCTTTCAGCACACAGAGTTTGCCAAAGCAAAATGCTCCTCATCGCTGATTTTCCCAAGGCTAACAATGAAATCCACCAACGGTACTTGGAGGTTCAGGGTACTTAGTAACTCAAGTATAACTGAACGTACAACCCAATTATAACCCCATTAGGGTACTTAAGGGGCTTGCAGGTGGGTGAGAACTACGCCTTTAATTGGGGTATAAGCACCCTAAACCTCCAAGTATGTCATGAAACAACACTCCATCAACTCCTCTCGCTCCATACACTACTTCAGGTGCTTTGTCTGCTTCTTTGGTCGAAACCCTGAACCCTACACGCTAAGCCCTAAACCATAACCGGCACGACCCCAACTTGGCCCTGCAAACATATAAGATGCCTTGGCATGCACCCAGGTATTCAGGGTTTCGCGGGCAGACAATGCTACCAGGCTGCTTGTGCCAAGATGTTGGCAAAAAGCCCAATGATCCGATCGCTGTGGTCCTGGGTTGTGGAGAAAGTCCGGGGATGGGTGACGGGGAAGGGGGGAGAGGGGGGTTGTTTTGACATCGTGGTCGCTCTTCGGAGGCACCCTCAACCCGAAAACCCTAAAACCTTGAAGTCTCATCCGAAAGGAGTCGCTAGGGGGGGGGGGCTTAAAGTTTCGGGTCTGCGCCCTTTTCAAATCCCCCTTACTTCCACAGCCTATCCGTATATAGACACTCCATAAACCGCTCGCCCTAAACCATAGACCTCAAGACCCGACAGCAACTCGTTAATGGCTCAGGGTCGTCGACCGGGATGCCAAGGACAGTCCTCGGAGGCCGCGATAGGTGGTTTGGTTAAGGGTTTAGGGTTTGGGGTTTAGGGCTTAGGGTTTAGGGTTTTGAGTTTAGGGTTGAGGGTTTAGGGTTTAGGGTTTCAGGTTTCGGGTTTCGGGTTCAGGGTTTAGGGTTTAGGGTTTAGGGTTTAGGGCTTAGGGTTTAGGGTTTAGGGTTTAGGGTTCTGCGTCAAACCTTCTAAGCCAGCATTCACTCTGCCCCAGGGCTTAGGGTTCTAGGGCTTAGGGTTTAGGGTTTAGGGTTTAGGGTTTAGAGCTTAGGGTTTAGGGTTTAGGGTTTAGGTTTAGGGTTTAGGGTTAGGGTTTAGGGTTTAGGGAGCCCAGTTTGCAGGTCAAGTTTACCACTGGGTGGCTTCACGAGACGCAACCCCAAATCTTCCCCACTCCTCCCAAAGCATCAGTCAGTTTAGGGCTTGCGCTTGCGCCCCGCTACACCCCTTACCAAAAAAGTTCATGGATCATGGGTGGTCATGAGCGTGCAGCCGTACAACTTGTAAGTAGAGCAACTGCTATTTGAACCGAAACTCAGGTAGTTCAAGTTCCAACCCTACTTACACCTCCTTCAACCTCCAAATATCCCCACGAAAATCTACAACATGCTGCTGCATGACATGCGGGGGGGTGGAGGAGGCTAACGTTTGGGGCCTTAACGTTGGCCTCCCCGCATTACGGACGGGACACATCGGGGTCTGGCTCTGAGGGAAGAAAGTGTCTCAGGGTTCTAGCACTGATGGATCCTCAAACCCTAAACCCTAAACCCGAACCCTAAACCCTAAACCCTAAACCCTAAACATACTGATGGGAGATGTACTAGAGGCTGCCGAACCCTAACCCCCTTGGAGGAATACGTCTGAACTCGCTGCAGCACGGCCACGCCCCCGTGAGCGGCGAGCCTTTTACGGAGTGCTGGGCCTGGCTGGGCACAGCAAGCAGGGTTTGTACCCCCAAATATACCCTTTTTCGGACCTTCATGGAGGGACCCCTAATTGTGTCAGAAACCCCCGTGGCTGCTTGATAAGGGTTCCGTGGGAGGGATATCACTTGAAGGCCAAATCTGCTGTGGCTGAGCCCCCCGCAGCTAGGCCGTCGAAGATGTCGATGGCGGTGTGATACATGATGCCCCCGTGGGTATCAGCAAAGGCGAGCTCGATCAACATTCCTGAAGCTTCGCAGCTATGTGGAGGTCGGCGCAGGGATACGCAAGCCACAAACCCCTCACGATGACAGTGAAACCCGAAACCCGACCCTAAACCTTGAACCCTACACCTCCAACCCAACCCAACACCATTGCAGCATTGCGCACCACAACGCCAAACAGCATACACGCAAACCCTAAGCTTGATTTTGACAGCCTTCCCCGCCTTGCGCGCCAACCCCCCACGTGCATTCAGATTACACGGAAACAGCCTAATGCTCTACAGCGATGTCCAAGCTGCCTCGAATCAAGCAAAACTGTAGCTTGGGCAACTACGAAATACGGTAACCCTAAACCCTAAACCCTAAACCCCAAACCAAATGCCCCGAAGTGTCACAACAGACTAGGAGCTCCGCGTCTAAGAGTCACGTGAAGGCACTAGAGGAAGGACTTACAGGGGAACTCGAGCATGACATGAGGGCTTCGGGCTTAAAGCCCTCATCCTCCTACAGACACCATCCGACCCTAAACCCTAAACCCTAACCCCTAAAGCATCTAGTAACCCCTCAACACCCGTCTTCTAACCCGCTTGGAGGTTCATGGGTACTTAAAACCCTGCTTATGAGGCTACTTACAACCTATTTAGGGACTTATGGGTTGCAATTATATTGGGGTTATAAGTGCCCATGAACCTCCAAGCAGGACTGCAGAAACCTCAAAAAACCCATGAGGAGCATCCCTAAGCCCTTGTCAAACTGGACGAAACCCCACGCCCGTGGCCCTAAGCGAGGCGCGTTCGAGCTGAAGATCCCTAAACCCTAAACCCTAAACCCTAAACCCTCAACCCTCAACCCTAAACCCCAAACCCCAAACCCCAAACCCTAAACCCTAAACCCTAAACCCTAAACCCTAACCCTAAACCCTCAACCCGAAGACGTCGACATTCGGCCGAAGCTCTGCAGAAGGCAGGCCGTGTCAAGATTGCGCCGATCTCGGTTTCACCTGCACAACATTGACGAGGGTGTCGGGCTTGGAGGGTTATTTTAGGGTTGAGAGGGTTTTATGGGTTTGTATGGGTTTTTATAGGGTTTATAGGGTTTTCTGGGGCATACAGGGTTCATGGGGTTTAGTGGGTTTTATGGGTTTGTGGGGCTTATAGGGTTTATAGGGTTTGCAGCATTTACAGGGTTTATGGGTTTATAGGTCTTGGGGCTCTTCGGATTTGGGGTTTATAGGGCTTGGGGGTTTAGGATTCGGGGCACCTCAACTTTGTGGATCACAGGGCTCAGGGATTGGGTACTTAGGGGTTTGGGGGGCAACACTACGCTTCACGTGGAGGCCAACTCCGGAAACCCAACAGATCCCTTTGAGCAACAGAACTTCGGTGCATCCTGGGTGTGCCACACGAAGTCTCGGAGAAAAGGCCAGGGACACAACGAACTTAGCTGGTCTCGTGCTGACGCTGCCGCGAACTCTCCGGACCCTGAAGCCTTTGTCTGAAACCGGACTTCACCCTCAACCCAAAAGCCGAAAGAGCTCTCAAAAACCCTATACCCTATACCCTAAACCCTAAACCCTAAACCCTAAACCCTGAACCCTGAACCCTAAACCCTAAACCCTGAACCCTAAACTAAACCTTCAACTCACCACCCCACGGCCTGCTTGCACGAAAGGTCGCATTAGCGAGGAGTAATGGTTGCACAGCGTCAGCATCTCCAGCCTCACCATGGGGGCCCTTTTGGACCTCCTATACACCCGTTTTGTTTGCGCACCAGGGTTCAGGGTTGGGGTTTGGGGTTTAGGGGCACCCACTGTACACCCATGAACCCACTGAACATCGTTGAACATCATTGAACCCTACAAAGCCAATGGAGGGGTTCCGGACTCTTGGGCGCTTGGTGGTGTTTTGCGCCACAGGGGCTCAGGGTTTGAGGCCCAGACGCAGGCTGCGAAGGCGCAGGGCCGCAGGGTTCGTTGTGCTCAGTTGGGATTTTCCCCGCTTATAACTAACAGTCCTTAATAGGGATGATAGTACCCCCCTATTATCATCCCTATGAAGAACTGGTAGCATAAGGGGGAACATCCCAACCCTAGCGTTAAAAAAACAAAACCTTCATTCAGAGAACTGCACCATATGAAGTAGGGTATACATTTCTTGTACCCCCAAAAGGACACCCGGTATATACACTCACCAATATTAAAAAGGAACCTTATATACACTCACCAAAAACAGTAATATCAACCCTACTTCATATGCAAACACCTAAGTCCCTAAACCCGTAAGCAGGAGATCTGGGCCACCCGGGTCCGGGGGCTGGCTTTCAGGGGTCTAGGGTTTCGGGTTTCGGGTTTAGGGTTTAGGATTTAGAGTTTCGGGTTTAGGGTTTAGGGCTTCGGGTTTCGGGTAGCTTAACTCCCCTCCACGAGCGCACGGGCTCAAGTCTCCGCAGTAGGCGCCAGGTGGCTGATGGGCGCTGTCAATCTCCACAAACAAAATCTGCCTCGTTTAGGGTTTAGGGTTTCTTTTTGTACACTTCTCGATTTTAGAGTTTAGGGTTTAGGGTTTAGGGTTCAGGGCTTGGGGCCTATTCACCCATTATCCTCAAATAGCACGACCCAGAGCCCAATACTCCCACAATTTGTAACTAAGCGTTACTCATCAGGGGCATTAAGCTCAAATCTTCCAGAAAAGCAGTGAACGCTCCGTGCAAATATTCACTGCAGAAACCCCAACCCTGAAGCCACGCACCCTAGAACCGCTTCAGGGTTTGGGGTTTAGGGTTGAGGGTGTAGGGTGACCATAGACCCTAAACCCGCAACCCGACAAAATGCCGCCAGGCTTCTCAGGTTTTGCAGCCTTATTCTTCCGCACCTGCCTCGTGGTGACAGTGAGATCTGCCTCAGCTTAGGACTGAAAAGAAGCGAAGGAACTCCTGGGCTAAACCCGAAGCCCTCAACTCACTTCTGCCAGAAACCCTAAACTCCAAACCCTAAACCCTGAAGCATATACCCTAAACCCTAAGCATAAGCAAGCCCTGAACGAATTCTGCACCTCCAGCCTTAATCTCAAACGCTGAATTCCAAACCCTAAGCCCAACCAAGTGACTCTCACACTTGCAGATGGTAGGGTTTAAGGTTTGGAGCTTAAAGGCCACCAGCCTCCACAAAGAGAACAAGAATTTCCTTTTTGCAACTGGACTTGAAGACGAGCCAGACCTGACCCCTGACTCATTCGTTGTTCCTAAACCCTTTTTGAACCCAGGCTGTTCCTTTTGCTTCAGGGCTCCTGTTCCTAAGCCCTAATTAAACCCTAAACTTAAACCCTAAACCCTAATTTACGGCTAGGACTCAGCACCCTTGCAGAGGCTTCATACAGGGCTCAGCCCATGCATCACATGCAGATGGGCTCCCTAAACCCTAAACCCTAAACCCTAAACCCTAAACCCTAAACCCTAAACCCTAAACTGGGCCCTAACCTGGGGCTCCCACATTGAGCCGCTGGCAGTAGAGTGGAAGGTGCTCGTGCGGACGCGGGATGGGCACGAAAATCCGAGTCAGCTGCCTGCGTCTAAGGCTTCGGGTTACGGTTCTTTTCGCCCCCGCGCCAGTGGCCGAACCGCAGCATCTGGTGAGGGTTTAGGGTTAGGCTGTAGGCTTCAGGGTTTCGACTTGCTAACCCCAAACCCTAAACCCTAAACACTACACCCTAAACCCTAAACCCGAAACCCTAAACCCTACACATCTCGATTTGTGCGCTTAGGGTTGATGGAGTAGTTGCAGACTGGCCTCTCGACATCCAGCCGGCGTCTGGCATTCAGATCTTGGAGGGACTCCTGTCAAGGACAGCGGGCACAGGGGTTTAGGGTTTAGGGTTTAGGGTTTAGGTTTAGGGTTTAGGGTTTAGGGTTTAGGGTTTAGGGTTTAGGGTTTAGGGTTTAGGGTTTAGGGTTTAGGGTTTAGGGTTTAGGGTTTAGGGTTTAGGGTTTAGGGTGTAGGGTTCTGAAGAAGGAACTCAAGCAGGTTGTGAGAGTAGCTTCCAAGTGGTTCATTTTCACGGGCATCATGGAGGGCAAAGGATTGATCGTGCGTTGAGTTCGCCCACACTCAGACAAGCGGCGAGGCCCTAAACCCAAACCCTAAACCCCAAACCCCAAACCCTGAACCCCACAATCCAGTCTCAGTCTTCGATGTGTGCCTCCCACCCAATTTTCTCTTCACGCCTCGGGAGCCCTGCAGGCGGTACCCAGGTGAACCTTGCCAGGTGAACCGCTGCACCTATGTCGAGCTCGAAAGCGAAGAGAAAGTTTCAAGATCGAAAGACAGCGAAAGGCTCAACCTTGGCTCAGGACTCAGAGGGAATGGCTTGTCTGCAGGGCCGCCAGCTCTCTCTGGCCATCTTCCGGCTTCGCAAGCAGAAGCTGCGAGAGCTTCTTGAGGAAGAGCCCCGCGTCATGGAGGTGCTTGTCCAAGGTCTGCTTGGTCGAGGTCAGGCGCTCCTCGGCCTTTCCGAGCCGTGCCTCGTAGGACTTCATGGTGGTCATCGTCTGCTGCAAGACCTTCTGCTGCGCCTTCAGGGCCTTCCGACGCTTCACGCCATCCTGCAAGCTGGACAAGAAGAGCGACTTCAAGCGATTGGAGGTCACCGCCCCCTGCTGCTTCATGTTCTTCACGCCGTCTGCAAGCACACCAAGGAGGTTCTCCGGGTTCTCTGGCTCTCCTCCCTCTGCCTATGCTCCCCTCAGAACCTTAATAAAGAATAATATCTTAAATATGCTCTTAAGTTTCATACGAACATAAACAAAAAAATCTTCCCAAGGGGGGAGAGAGCTGCCTTGTCCGGCAGGGCCTCCTCGGGCTCCTCGTCCACCTCAAGGAAGGAGAGGCCCGAGAGGCCGGGTCTCTCGGACTCCTTCACCTCGGGCCGCGGCTCCTTTAACTGAACTTGGAACCCTCGGGAGAAGAAAAAAACCCAAAAAAAAAAACCTAATTCTAGCTGTTTCTTAGGAATTGTAGTACCCAAACACTAAGAAAATTGTTCCCAAACATCCCTGAGGCTCCGCGATGTTCAGGGAAGAGGCCTTCGGCTTCGACCCCAGGACTCGGGCCTCGGCCTCTTCCGCCTTCTCCTCCTGGTCCAAGTTAGGGTTTAGGGTTTAGGGTTTAGGGTTTAGGGTTTAGGGTTTAGGGTTTAGGGTTTAGGGTTTAGGGTTTAGGGTTTAGGGTTTAGGGTTTAGGGTTTAGGGTTTAGGGTTTAGGGTTTAGGGTTTAGGGTTTAGGGTTTAGGGTTTAGGGTTTAGGGTTTAGGGTTTAGGGTTTAGGGTTTAGGGTTTAGGGTTTAGGGCTCCTGGTCCAAGATCGCGAGCTCCGGCGCCTTGCTCTCCTCTGTGTCTTGCCTGCACCAGTGTATTGGGGTGATATTAAGAATGGCCATTGTTGTTCCTTCTTGGGTTTTAAGTACTCACAAAGATGTAACAGGATTTTTCAACAAGGAATCAGGTGCAACATCTCCACCATGTATTGCTGCACGGCCGCGAGCTGCTCCTGCATGTTCTTGACCTCCGACTTGCGCAGCGCGATGGCCTCGCGCAGCGTCTTGGACTTGGCGAGGGTGCCCTCGTTCTTCTGCTTCAGCTGCATGATGCTCTTGGCCAGATCGGCATTCTCCTTGGCCACACCTTGGTTCTTGGCTTCTTGCTCCTTCAACTTGCGGTCGAAGACCGCCTTCTGGCGCTGGAGGCGCAGGCTGTTCTCATGCTCGATCTTGAGCATCTTCGCCTCGAGCTGTTTGGCTTTGGAGCGGATGCCAAACATGGTTTGGGAGGTGGGGCTCATGATGTCATCCAAAGATGGCAGCTCCGGCATGCCGTCTTTTCCGGCATTTCGTACCGCGGGCACTGCGGGCAAAGCGACTTTGGCGGGATCGGGAGGAAATTCCCAGCCCTTGGAGGACAGGCCGCTCACAGTGCCAAGCACCAAGAAGATGCTCTTCATTGTCATTCTGGTCCTTTGCGGGCTGCCCGATGGAGGGCAAGTCCAGTCTTGAGCCAGGGCGAAATTGGAGGAATGTTGCGAGCAACTACAGCCCCATCCCGTTGTGCACAGTTTGCTTAGCTACTGAAGCTCGAAGACACCAGGTCCTTCTGCTCCTTCCGTTTCTCTTCAGCCCGCTGGCGATCTAGGGCCAGTGCCCGAGCGGCGTTTGCCTGACATCGTTGAGTTTGCTGGACGCTTAGGGCGTTTTGGGCTTCGACCGGTCTACCAAACAGTATGTGAACCTAGGGTTCATGGTTTAGTGTTTAGGGTTTAGGGTTTTTTTTTTAGGGTTTTAGGGTTTTAGGGTTTTAGGGTTTAGGGTTCATGGTTTAGTGTTCAGGGCTTGCCTTCAAGGTTAGGGCTTGGATTTGGCAGGGTGCCGGCGTCGAAAGAAGGGTCCATGCGCAATTCGTGTTGAAACGGGCAGAGACAATTGAAGCGACCAAGGCCGGACGATTTGAGCATACACTGCGCCTTAAGTCTTACTCAATGTAACCTTCTCCCTCCCTCCGGAGACTCTGCACCCTGGCTCTACCCGGGCCTTCTTGAAAAGCACGTCCGACTCGTTCGCCTTGAGCTTTCGACGATTCGATATGGCCTCCTGCGCAGTCGGTTTAGGGTTTTTGTGCCACCCGCCTTGAAACCGCACTGGAGATTATGCACACGTGTCCAAGGAGAAATTCACTCAGTAGACCGCAGCATGTTACACTACATCTTTCCGCAACAGAGCTTTAGGGCTTCGCCACTCTAACTCGCACGAACCCTAAACCCTCAACCTTTTTTTTGCAAGCCAGGGCTGCTGAGGCTCCGCCCCGAACCCGGAAAGTCTGGCTCCATCGCAAAAATGCGGCTCCGCTTCATGGATGCTTCCCAGAACCACAACTGTATTCATAACGCTCGGAGACTCAAAGCCAACACCAGCCACTCTGATTCCCACCCCTGCCATCGCTCTTAACCTACTTTGAAAGTGGCAGGGATTCTACGTACCTAGGTAGGGCCTTGGAGAAAGTTTGCCGAACTACTTGTACCCATTTACCCTCAGGTCATCCCTCAGCCCCTCCACACCCTCGCCTGCATGAGCTGGTCGCGGCACAACCCGGATGGATCAAACGGGCGCCCTGTCATTCATCAAGAGCTTCATCAAGTTTTGAGTCTCTGGGCTTTCGTGACGGGGGATGCTTTATCAGCAAATAAAACCAAGGGGCGGCGCGACGAAGCAACCAATCGTCAAAATCGCGTTTCATTCAAAGGCCCACAAGTCTGTAAAACCTATGGCCTTATGGCCTACGAGAGCTCCACTTTTCTTACTGTTGGCCAGCAGGGGTTTGACCTCTTTCTGGAGCTCGAAATAGAACCCTAAACCTCAAACCCTAAACCCTAAACCCTAAACCCCAAACCATCCCCAAACCCTAAACCTTAAACCCTAAACCCTAAACCCTAAACCCTCGGCCGCCTCCGGCGATCGACTTCTGCAACCACGGGGGCTTGCTCTTTGAGCGCGGAGGCTTCTGCCTTGGGAGGAGGGCTCTGTGTGCGGGATTCCGTTCTGCTAAACCCTAAACCCTAAACCCTAAACCCTACATCCTGAAACCCTACGCCCTAAGTCCCAAACGCGTTGCCGCAAGAAGACCTGTAGGCCCTCCTGCTCACAGACCCATTTCGCAGCAACAAGATCGCCCCAGGATATGTGGAGTGTGATGCCACCCCGTACTGATGCGTAGAGCACCTCGCAATATGGTGGGCCCACTGGGGTGCACATGGATGTTGAGGGTGGCACGCACCGGCCAGTCAGACCAAATGGAGGGATTCGGAAGGAAATTAAAACCGTAAACCCTGAACCCCTGAGCCCTGCAAGTCCTCAGCTATCGGAACCTTGCACTCTAAGCATCACAAGCCCCAAGCACTGACTCATTTAGAGGGTTCGGGAGGGCTTCAGGGTTTAGGGTTTAGGGTTTAGGGTTTAGGGTTTAGGGTTTAGGGTTTAGGGTTTATTGTTTAGGGTTTAGGGTTTAAACGGGCCGGCTTTGAAGATGATGACACCCTTCTAGGGCCAGGGGGGCCTTAGGGCTGGCCCTGTTTGCAGCCAGGCCTCATCGGGCTCGCCCTCCATCCCTAAACCCTAAACCCTAAACCCTAAACCCTAAACCCTAAACCCTAAACCCTCAACCATCCATGCACCTCCAGGCCTTCCACCCACGCAACAAGGTCTGAATGATGCAGGCATGAGGCGACTTCTGCCACATGCTCCTCGGCTCTTGAACTTCGCATGCCCAAGACCACTAGAAGCTTAGGGTTTAGGGTTTAGGGTTTAGGGTTTAGGGTTTAGGGTTTAGGGTTTAGGGTTTAGGGTTTAGGGTTTAGGGTTTAGGGTTTAGGGTTTAGGGTTTAGGGTTTAGGGTTTAGGGTTTAGCCCTGAAACCATATCAACATTAAGGGCACTCTTTTTTGGGTTGGTTACTTTAAAAAGGAACCTTGAACCCCCAGGAAAGGGAAAAGGGTACCAGCGGGCTCCAAGGCAGACACGCACTTGGGATGTTCCCCCGTTTGGGGTTAATTTTGGCACCCACACAGCTGGTTTGGGGTTTAGGGTCTTGGGTTTCGGGTTCAGGTTCTCAGGGTTTAGGGTT
>CAJNDS010000182.1:0-60506 GCA_905221605.1 Symbiodinium natans
GCCCCCCCCCCACCCGCACCCAGCCCCCCTTCCCCCCCCACCCCACCCCCCCACCCCCCCCCCCCCCCCCCCCCAAACCAAAACCGACGGTTTCAGGATTTCTTGTCCCGCCCCTCCATTGGGGGCCGATGAAATGGTTCGTGGGTAGGATGGTCCATGACGGAGTGAGCTTGGAGGACAGGGCTTGCTGATAAGAAATGTAAACTTTTTATTTTCTTAATGTTTTGGGATTCTCTGGGTGGGTGGGTTTTTTTTCCGTTGCCTACACACACTGCTGGCCTAGTAAATGCTCGAACTTGAGATGCTGAACCCTAAACCCTAAACCCTAAACCCTAAACCCTAAACCCTAAACCCTAAACCCTAAACCCTAAACCCTAAACCCTAAACCCTAAACCCTAAACCCTAAACCCTAAACCCCTAAACCCTAAACCCTAAACCCTAAACCCTAAACCCTAAACCCTAAACCCTAAACCCTAAACCCTAAACCCTAAACCCTAAACCCTAAACCCTAAACCCTAAACCCTAAACCCTAAACCCTAAACCCTAAACCCTAAAGACTAAACCCTAAACCCTAAACCCTAAACCCTAAACCCTAAACCCTAAACCCTAAACCCTAAACCCTAAACCCTAAACCCTAAACCCTAAACCCTAAACCCTAAACCCTAAACCCTAAACCCTGTGTTGGCCCATCTACGAAGGAACCCGCCAAATCGAGCTGCGGCGTAGTTCCTGAAGGACTGTTGCTCGCTGTGGGCCTGGAGCCTTGCGTGTGCTCGCTCGTTGCAAAGCGTGCTTCCGCCTGGATTCCAGGGGCCAAACCAACCACTCAGAGTGCCTCCATCTACAGCGCTGTCCGATTGCTGCAGGGAGCATGTGTGGCTCGGTATGAAACGACAACGTGTGCTCGTGCAGCGGCGATATCAGCGACTGCTGCAACAACTGATGCCAGAAGCATCTGCTGACAGCTGTGCATCACGCAGCATGCGTGGTCACTCATCGTTACTCTTCGCTGGCCTTCTGGGCCCATCTAGCAGGGAGCCTGCCAAGTCGGGCGGCATAATAATTGAAGGATTTCTGCTCGCTGTGGACTTGGAGCCTTGCGCTTGCTCGTACCTTACAAGGCGTGTTTCCGCCTGGATTGCAGGGGCCAAACAAACCATCATTCAAAGGGCCGCCCGCCGTGAGTCGAACAACAGTGCCACCGTCCACAGCACTGTCCGATTGCTGCAAACTCAAGGGCTGCTGCGCGAAGCACGCGTGCGAGGCTAGTGGTGGAGGCTTCCAGGCCAAAACGGCTTCCACGATGCTCTGTCGAGGCCGTTTGGTTTTAGCTTAAGAAACCCTCTGTCGCTGAGCTTGACCGAACTCCTGACTGCTGTCCCGACCAGGAGCCGTGC
Source organism: Symbiodinium natans (assembly GCA_905221605.1). Classification (NCBI taxonomy): domain Eukaryota; class Dinophyceae; order Suessiales; family Symbiodiniaceae; genus Symbiodinium; species Symbiodinium natans. Next base: position 1,398 of record CAJNDS010000182.1, read on the forward strand.
CATTAACGGATGCACGCCCAGGAACGCCCACCTGAGAACATTACGCGTGTCACGTGCTCTGTGCACACTCGAAACAAGACTTTCAGATCACGTTCATTCAGCGCTCTCAGGGCCGGACCTGACATCTCTGTGTGCTGGGCTCTGGCTATTCAAACGCTGGCATATCGCAGGGCACCCTTTATGTCTCAAGGCCTTGAGCAGCAAAGGACCAGCGTCGCATTCACTCACATTGAGGCGAAGCAAACACATGCGCCGCGTCCCCGGCAGCTGCCCCCACGCCCCCCCCGTCCTAACCATTGTGTGCGACAGGAAGAGCATGCCGTTTTTTTCAACGCACACAAGCAAAATCATACGGCGCAGCTAAATAAACGAAAAACAAAACAACGCAATTCAATGCAGACGGCCAAAACAGAGCCGGCAATCGCAAATACAGGTAAAACCGAAAAACAATAGAAGACAATGCGTACGAAAAGAAACAACGCAAGACCCCCCAAAAAAGCAAACACACACACACACACACACACACACACACACACACACACACACACACACACACACACACACGGATCAGGTGTAATTGCCGCTAGATTTTGACAAAGTGATTCCGCGCTCGTCTGTCATACTCTAGTATCATGGCACACTCAATGCTGTAGGGTCAGACACGCAAGGTACCTGTGCAAACGAGCCATCACTCAAAACTGAACATGGCAACTGTTGCCTATACCTCTCACCGCACATGTCCTAATGCAAATATGCTGATCATGCTGATCCACCAGCTGCTTCAATCCTTTAAAAATGGCAGCGCTGAAGCACCTGTGCCAAAGAGCCTATCAAAAAGGTAGGCAAAAGGCGGCCGACAAGGTGTCCGTCCCAAGAAACGGGAAATGTGCGGTGGTGGCCAGAAGTGTGTGCCTAACGTCTACCGCAAGGCCAGCTGTATGTCAGCATCAACCAATGTAGACCCGGGGATTTGCCTGGAGGCTGAACGTGTCAGGGCGGCGCTGAAGGCTCTGTGCACGCCAGAGTGAGGGCAAGGGAGAGCAAGATGGCAAATCAATCCCAAGGCGGGCCGGCAAAAGACTTTGACACGACTGCGAGAAAATCGACTCTCCATATAGCTTGAGCAGGGCTCAATGTAGCACATGTTCAAGAACGGGAGAGCGCGCATTCTTCGCGGTATCGTTCAAAGTTGGCCAGGGACCGTGGGAGCGTATTCTTGATATGTCCCTGGTAAAACCCAAAGTGATATTGTCCAAAGTTGGCCAGGGAAAGGGGGAAGCATATTCTTCATGTGTCCCTGGCAAAATCCAAAATGGTATCGTTCAAAAAGCCAGCTGACAGTGGATGGTTTCTTATGTCTTCCAAGGGGCTTGAGCGTGACATGTAGGATCGCGGATGTGTTGGGTCAAACTGGAAGATCGTGCATCAACAGCAGAAACTGGTGTCACCATCGGTATGTAAAGAAAGGCAGATCAACGGAGAGTAAGAAGGCGCAGCCCCATTCGCGCGGTCAAGTATGTTCAACCTCAGGGAAGGAGAACAAGAAGTTTGCAACAGTTCGGCGCCAGCCATGTCTGGAAATGTGCGTTCGAACCAGCCGGTATCGCGCACGGCGCGCTTGCCAAGAAGCCAAAAAGATCGCCATTGTCAAGAAGGAAAGGCGGTCGCCAAGGACGACGCCAGCACCACATGGTCGTGTGGAGAGGTCGGGCGCTGCGATGCACTTCACGCTCTTTTCTTTCAAACCTTTGAAAAAATGGAAGGGAACAAGGGCTTACTAAATGAACCAAACGAATGGAATAATTGAACATAGGTAAGTTAAACAAATTGCATGTGTTAGTTACATTCAGCTATTAAGTCTTTGGAAGCATGATTCAATTAGTCGACTTTGGAACGCACTGAACGCAGCATGTGGCCACCTGCATGGTAGTTTGCCATTTCGCCCCCTCGCGTAGGAAGTAGTGGTGTTCTGGCAACTCCGAAAGAATCCGAACTAGGAAGGACGGACAATAGGAGTCCGGACCCGCCCCCTTTCAGGGCGCGTACCTACAACGCAATTGTGTGAGCCCTTTTGAGCGCCATTCTACGATTGTTGGGGCGGGATATTGCAATCTTACGGAGCATAGGCTGAAATGACCTGCGGCAAAAGCCGCCACCCGACTCCAGAAAGCTGCATAACACACTGGACAGGGCCAACTCAATGCCGGCTGGAAAGCTGGCAATAAGTCCGTGGTTTCTGGAATGCGGTGAGAAGCTGGGCCTGGGCAGCCGGATCCATGCACCAATGTTACCCTCAACACAGGACAGGATACACAGCGAGTCGTGAGATCAAAACAACACAAAAGTTGTGAGGTGCCAACGGGAAGCCAAGACATCGCCATTGCAAGTAGAGCTACCTTTGACTTCCGTGACCTTGCCTCGGCCAATGCTGCCTCCGCACAGATGGCTCCGCACAGATGGCGTTCCTTTTGTTCGAGGGCCAGGTGAGCACGGTGAGAAGCACATGAGCTGTTTACTTTATGAAGCTCTACGCACGTTGCACTCTTGTGTACTAGCATTGCCAACACTCATCGGATTATCGAACTGATTTTGATGCAGGGCTCACGGGGCGCACTACCGAGGTTTGAGTTTGTCGTCAAAAGACTCTTCGGCAAACCTGTGCAGCCCTGACTTTGCAGCGGAACTGCTTTGGAAAGCGCTTCTCGCCAGGAATGGTGGTCTCGACTCAGATTGAGCTGTGCTACACGGATCTGGACGTCAAAGGGCACAGAGTAGTGACCGCGCCGTGCCCTGCTGAAGAGACATCACGGCGTTTACCCCCTTTCTGTCGACTGCCTGCAGGGACTTCTGCAAGAGCGGCAGCTACGGCAGATTGGGCAGAAGGTTTAAGAGGGTTTTTAAGGGATTTAGAAGAGTCTGGAAGGGTTTTGAAGGGTTGTAGAAGGGTTTCAAAAGGCTTTAGAGGAAGTTTCGAAGGGTTTAGAAGGGCTTGGAAGGGTTTAGAAGGGTTGCGAAGAGTTTTTAGTGTTTTGAAAGGATTGGAAGGGTTTTCAAGGGTTTAGAAATAGTTTTTTGCAGGGCTTACCAGGCTATAATAGAAGGGTTTAGAAGTTCAGAAGGGCTTAGAAGGATTTCGAAGGGTTTAGAAGCATTTAGAAGGATTTTGGAGGGTTTAGAAGGGTTTAGAAGCGTTCCCCTCTCCCTCTCCGCTTCACCATCTTTGTAAGCTGGGACTCACTTCCATGTTGTGCCTCATCCCAATGATTCCCAAACTTGCTGGGATAGTGAACATTGGCGCGCTACTTGAAACAAGCTGGTTTGGTCACGAATGTCCGCAATGCCGAGTGACCGCGTCGGCTTCGTGTTGCGGCTCTGCAGCAAAGCCGTCGGGTCCGACCTCACTGCCGTGCCACTTCCTACATTCCCCGAGCTCTGGCTTTGCAGGAAGTGTGGTTCCCAGTTCCCGGCAGTGTTTCTGGGTGCATGCATATAACGTGGCTCTGAACGATGATCACGCACAAGTCCGCACAAAGGCTAAACAACCTTGAACTTGCATGTCGCAGTATGGACAAGGAGCTGTTCGCAACGTTCCCCGTGGCTTGAGCTGCTCGAGTTGCTCGAGTTGGCGAGGGCCAAGGAGAGAAAGCCCAGCAAAGCCAGGCATCGCGCAGACTCTCGTACTACTCTTGGACCTCTTGGACCTCTTGGACCCTGGGGGCTAGCGGCTCAAGCGTTCAATGCGGTCCAAAGCACAAGAAGGCAGCATGCTTGTAGACCTCCACATGAGGATTGAAGCGCTTTGAGCCAAAAAAGACTTACAAGCGGCACCAGCGTTGCCATGCTCTCGGCTACGCACCACTCTTCGCGGCCGCGCAGCCCCGGGGAGTATTGCGAACAACTCGCACCCCGTTGGCATTATTGGCCCTCGCACATGAAGCAAAGCTGAGGCTCTCGGGCATCTTCAGAAACCGGGACCAAAGCTGACATGCAAGCTGCCCCTCGCGTTAACACAGCACAACCCCGAAGCATATTCTGCCAGATCCGAGTTTCGTATCATGATGGTTGTAGCCTTGAGGGATGCGCTTCTAATCAAGTTAGCAGACTCCAAAGTGTAATGAGGTTTTCGAATAATCGAATCTGCGATCCTTGTTGATAAAGTTCATGTGTGCGTTCATCTGTCACAGTTCGTAGTTCAGGTGTCATTCAGCCATGAGAGCTGGAAGTTACTGCATGGTTCTGGAGCAGGAGCGTCTGTCGGCGGATGTGGCACTGCGAACGTATGTGCTGTTGGGATTGGGGTTTGAAGAGACAGTGGGAGTCTCGTGATTCAAGCATGTTCTCGGATGTGACTTGTGCATATTGATGAGTAGGTTCTCCGAGCTTTTATATATCTGCACCGGCGTTTCTGCATGGCAGCTGGACCCTCTCGGAATCTTGACAGGATCGAATGGGTGGAAAGCTCAGTAGCTGCAGCTGCTGTTGCGGTGGCGATGTCGTTGGCCGCACAAGGTCGGGATGCCTGCAGCTGCTTGCGGTGGCAAGAAATAGCAGTCATACTTTCCACTCCTACTAGGTCCTAGTAGGTCCTAGTATAGCTACTGAAAGCATGTTACCAATACTGCGACCTCGGCAAGGGTGGGTCTCCTCTCAGCGCTTCTCTCCAAGAGAATCCTCCGTGATCTGCGCCTTGCCGCCTTGCCGCCTTGCCCCGCTCAGACAAAGGTCAGGCCCTCACTCTCCTTGTCCTTCTGCTGTTCCTTGTGTTTCTGCTCGGGCTCCTGCTCTTTTTCGGGACCCTCCGGCATGGAGACCGTCTCAGCTGGGGCCTCGTCATCCAAGTCGATGGGGCCTCCGGCCACAGGAGGGCTGCACTTGCCTGGCGCCGTTCCTCGTGGCTTCGCGTCCGCGCGCGTGATGATGACGTCCGTGTTGTCGGTGGAGGTGATCATGACCTGGATCACGGGCAGGATACTATTTTGACATCTCAGTTTTCCATTCTTTGTTTCCGAAAAAAGACTCTTTCTTGAAGAGCAAAGCGTGCGTGAGCATGTTTGAACGTAAGTCTAGACCACATTACGTAAATCTGACCTCGCGACATCGTCGCTGGAGCTGGAGGACTTCCGCCTCTTCTTGCTCTTCCGCACCCCCAGGTCACGGTTCCTCTGGTTCACCTCCTGACTCTAGGAGAATTTAGGCCCAGGGAAAAACAGGGATTGAGAATTTGGAGCCGGGTCTGAAGGGCGTACTTGTAACAGCACTGCAGCCTTCAGTGCCGCCCGAACTTGTGCCATCTTCTGCTCTTGCTCATCCAACGGGATATCCTCCTTCTCCTTCCCCAAACGACTGCACTTTTTTAGGAAGTTTCGGCGGTTTAGGGTTTAGGAGGCTTGGAAGATTTGGATGTTGTGGGTGCATAGATAGGACGTAAGGCTTTCGGGGTTCGAATTTCCGGGTCTCGCGTGTGACTTGGCATGTTGGGATTCTCTCCCTGTTGTTAAGGTGTTAAGTTCAGGCCATTGTTGGTCAAGGGTTACAGACCTGCCCCATGCTGTTTCTACAGACTACAGAGCACCTTCCAACAGTACTGCACAGTGGCTGCCAAAGTTGCTGCACGAACGGCATAGAACTCAACAAGCAGCTTGAATGGAGTCATGCAAGAACAAAAAAACCCTGACAATCCCAATAAGAAGCCATAAATAGGCCCTACCGCCTCAACCCCAAAGCCCTCCCCGTCCTCCTGTTCCTCGGCCTGGGCCTTCTTCCACGCCTCGAGGCGCTTCCGGCGCTTCTCCTCTGCCAGAGGTTCTGCAGAGGTGGGTGTTTACAGCATCTACCCGTACAACGTGTACGGTCGGCTTGCGGGCTTTGCGTCCTGAACACAGAGAACACAGTGCTTAAGCTTCTTAGCTTCAAGTGAGCCTCCTCCTCTGGCGTGGCCGGCTTAGATTCCCCCAGGTTCACGGCAGCCTCCTGGTCAAGCGCCGAACACCACGAGGATTGGACAAATCGAAAGCAGCTTTGATACCACACGCCACTCGCTTGGAATCGGTTTGGGTCTTGCAACCCGCCACTACTTCTTACAAACGCTTTGTATCTGCCCATAGCCGCAGGCCTCACATCCGCACATCAAACGCCGGATTTGTTTAAGGTTTAGGGGGTTTCGGCCTTAGGGCTCAGGGCTCAGGGCTCAGGGTTCGATCTTGAACGCCCTTGACGGCCCAGCCTTCGTGGAGTCTCTGGTCTCGAACCATACACCCTAAGCCCTATATAAGCCCTAAGCCCTGAGCCCTAAGCCCCGAGCCCTAAGCACTAAGCCTAAGCCCTAAGCCCTAAGCCCTAAGCCCTAAGCCCTAAGCCCTAGGGTGTTATTTAGGTTTTGGTTTATGGGTCAAGGTCTAGGGCATGCCGGTTTAGGATTTAAGGTTTGAGGGTTTAGGGTTTAGGGTTTAGAGTGTTTAGAGTTTGGGGCTTTGAGGGTTGCTTTTACGGCTTATTTAACGTTGTGTTTTTAGGGCAGGTCGTTGGATTTAGGGCTTTGGGTTTAGGCTTAAGGTTGAGGGTTTCGGGAAAGCGCCCACGCGAACACGAGCCGCGAACCACGTGTACATGAGCTCCCAACCCCGAAGCCGACAATGGATCTGGAGCCAGCGACCGCCCTCCAGGGAACTCCCGGGCCCTCGGACCTATGAGGACCATTTTGGGAACGCCTGAAAACTTAGACCTCCCGACACTAGCTGGGTCGTTCGCAGGCGTAAAAAAGCCCTGGTTCTTTGAAGGTCACGCGTGTTTTGCTAGGGTTCCCCGTGCCTGTGTGGGCTCTAAGTTATAAGTTCGACGCCCCTCTCCACCCTGTAAGACAGTGGGGTGTAGCATCCGCTTCTCGCCCAGCCCGATTTTTGTAACGACCCCCCCACACTCCTCCAATGCGCCAACTTGCTGCGCCCTCACCGCAGCTCTGGGCACCTTGAACAACCCCTGCGCAGCCTCTGTCGCAACACGGGACCTTATCTTCGAGCCCATGAGCTTTCTTCTACACCTTCTGGCGGAGCCAAGGGAGTTGGCGTGCAGCGTTTTCGATTAAGTACTTCTTTAAGTATTGATTGGTGTCTGCCAACCCATCAGCGAAGAACTGAACTGCAAACAGCGTCCGAGCCAGGAGGAACAAGAAAGAGCACTTCACGCACTACCAGATGTGAAACTTGCTAAGGCTGCTGGTTTCACATTCCAAGTCGGTTGGTACACGATTGCTGAGGGCAGCACAGGACGAGTTGGGCGAGTGCAACAGCACAGCTGTCATGCTCAGCCCGCTAAGCGAATCACGGCTAAAAGGCCTCAACCCTCAATACCGGCCGGGCTATGACTGCCGATGGACCTTCGAAACCCTTCCAGACTCAAGAGACCCAGCCCCAGCCCACCACAGCTACCCAAAAAACACACAAATATACACAAACCAACCAAAAAAAAAACAGCGCTCCTGCGCAATGGTCATCCCGGAGTTCCCGGGTCTGGCCAGAAGCTCGCTAAGGGACGGGGCTTAGGCATGACCCGAGCTCCAAAACCGCTCCAGAAGTCAAAAGCCCCTGAAATCCGAATCAGCATCCCTGAGCAACGGTCGGATATCCAACGCCTGGTCGGCTTCGGGACGGCCGCCACTGCGGCCTTCTTGCCCCAGGAGAACTTCAGGCCTCACAGAAGGTTCACAATGTCCGTTCTTTCGTGGCACAGCCTTGGTGGCGCAGCCCTGTCTTTGAAGTCTAAGCCTCCAAAGCCCAAGAACCTCCAAACTCCGATAACCGAAGGAAACAGAGACCACGTGGGGGCCTTTGTCAGGTTTTGTGATCAGAGCATGGACCTCCCGGCCAAGAGCGCCTTTCAAAATACACCACAATTTTGCGGAATTGAGAAACCTAACAGGAAGGAACGGCAACTACCAGCAATTTGAAGCTGGGACGGCTCGAGGACGTGCGCAAGGCTTCTAATAGGAACCTGGCCCTTTCGGACTTGTACAAATACTCGTCATCATGACTCACGCTGAGATTGCTGTTGGACTGTTGAGTGGTCCATTCATCTGCACGTCCTTTTAATACATAGGCCTCATTACCAAGCCGCCAAAACCCTGAACGGTCGAACCTGGACTGAACACAGAGTTCTCATGTCGTGTTCTCCCTGCCTTCAGCCATGGACCAGATCACAGTCGGGATGCCATGTGGCTCTCAACTAGGTGCCCACGTACTGGGATAGGCAGGTGGCGCATGGTGGCGCATAGTGGTACGGGGCGCAGAGGCAAGTATGCCAAATCATGAAACTGGCACTGTAAAGAGCCCCTACCAAGTTTGACTCCGCACCTGCAATCCTATCCTTGTGTGCTTGCATTTGCTTGCGTCGGCTAACATGCTGTCCATCTGGCCATGTCATTCATGCCGCGGTCACCGGCACATGAAATGAAGGCTGACACCCTGGCAACCAAACAGTCCTAAACTAAGGCCGGCTGCCTGCACAGCACCCCGTCGGGAGGTTGCATGAGGTCGCCTTTGCTTCCCATCGCAACACGCGAAATTGATGGTTCAAGCTAGCACACTGGTGAAGGGAGATGGCCCCACCAAGCCCACCGAAATGGGAATCAACTCTATGGAAAGCAACTACGCGCACACGTGAGTGGACCAGCGCCATAGCACACATGACACACGGCTCATGGGTGAGCACGACCTCACAGTCGTAGCACAAGTACCTGAGCAGGGCCGCAGCTTGGGTCTTCACACCTCAATCAACCCAACTAGCAATATAATACCATTCACCACAGCATCAGCATCACCCTCTTTTCACCTGAGCCCTGACATGCGGCCGTCAGGGCACTCCTCCTCCTCCCTCGGGCGCTTCGTGTCCGAAGCAGCCTTGGCACGCGCCGCCACTGCGCCAATGGCAGCCATGGTGGGATGCCTCTGAGGCGCTTCTGAGGGCTTCGGAGATCTGCAGAAACTTCTTCTTGAGTGTGGCTCCGAGCGATGGCTCTCTTCCCTACAAGCACTGCAAAGAAGCCTATCTGGGGCATTCACCTATATGTTAAGAATGAGACCAACGCGCTCCACAGAACGCAAACAGAAACTACAGCCCCAATGTCTGAACCAGGCCGAACCGGAAACCACATGTCAAACAAGGTCGTTGTATTCCCCCAAGGAAGAGGACCGATTTTCGGTCCTCTTCTATCGTAGACAGTATCCAGATGAGATGAAAACACATGCCGCCGCTGGAACTACGATTGTGGCCCCAACACCTTAAACGGGAGTTCAGGAGTGTGTTGCTCAGTCATTCTGCGAGCTCGCTTCGCCATTCCTGCTGCGCACATGGTCGTTTTATTGTCCCAAATAATAGCATCCATCCGTTTGCGGCCTCTCTTGAAAACCTGTAGAACCAAGTCTTGCGGAAACTATGGATTCGGGAACACTCCAAGGAGCCATTTGCTCGGACCGGCACGCGGCCTACAGCTGACTTGTTGAAAGGCACACCGTGCAGGGGTGCTACCTCGTAACGAGTTGAGTTCACTCGCAAGGAGTGCTGTCGGAGTGCTGAACAGCAAAGTTCGGGCTAAAAAGGCGAATCTGAGTTGGACTCTGAAGCCGTGCGACACGTGGTTAGTGTTCTGACCGGTACGTCCGAGGATTTTGCACGCGCAGTGCAGCAGGAAGGGCAGCGAATGCCACTTGCCCAGTGCGCGTGCTATGGGTAAGACAGAACCACTTTCTAACATTTGGTTTGAAAATGCACCCAACTGCACCCAGTGCACTAGTTGCCAACACGCCCGCTCGCCGCCGGCTCCTTTGTCCTAGCCCGCCTAGGATGGGAATCAGGATGCGTTAAACTTGCTGGTTGCTGTTCGCAGGGAGTGCTCACAGCGTAGTGGCACGGCGCAGTGTGGACTGCGTGGAAGTTTACGTCGTCGTCGGCGTGGCCAGGTTCTGATGCTGGCGCAACGGAAGGTGGGAAATGCAAGATCCACGAGACATTTTCCGAAGGAGGCGAGAAACTTACCGAGGATTTCATGAAGCCGGACTGAATCTGCTATAACCATGTTCTTGAACAGTCCTTCAAGCCGACCAGCTACAGCGATAGTCCTTCAGAGTCCTTAATGTGTGTTTTGAGCAGACAACCAGGGGCCCCACCGTGGGATCACAAGCCGGGCCTGCACGAGATGCCTGAAGCTGAGCCATCTTCGTTTACGATTTCTCAGGATGTCCTGCAAAGGACATGAACAATGAACCACAATCCCAAAGCATGTGGTGTTGAAGCGCAAAGGGCACTGCTTGCAGCGGTGGCAGCGTCATGAGCGTGGGCAGTCACCGCCACCGGTTGTGGACCAGCTGCTCCTGTTCCCGCAGGGACAGGACAGATGGGAAGCCATCGAAGCCTGGGCACACGCCTTGGAAGGATTGAAAGGCAAGAAGTACAAAGCGGCTTCACAGACGTACAGTACAAATCCTGCCTCAGCTGGTGCGCGCAAGGATTCCTACGATGGTTCCCAGTACTGTTGCTCCGTCAGTTGCAGATCAGATTGGATGATGGTGTTACAATGCAGTTTGTGCGGCCCCTGAGGAGCAGGTTTTGATCCGAAAATTTAACTGGCGTGCAATCAGTCTGGAGCAAGCTATCTGCACGGGCAGGGCGCCTGTTCGCGGAAACTTTGATGGGTCTGACAATTCTTGATTTCTGTTCTTGATGAGTCTGAAATGATGATTTTGAGGCACCCACCTTTGCTAAAAAAAATGCTTGGGACTAGTACCTGGTACCTTGCTTGGAACATTATGCTGGGCTGCGGAAGATTGTTCAGGAGAGCAACCCCAAAGGTCGTTGATTTCTTGCAATGCGTTTGGATGATGGCTTTTTGGTTGGCGAAAAAGAAGTGGCGGAGCGCATTCAGGCTGTGATAAATAAAACCTACTTGGGGTACAAAAAGCCAGACAGTTTTGGCGAGCGAGGCGTTGGAATTACGCGCGGGCGATGAGATTGCCGTGGGTGGTTTGGAAGTCCCTATGGTTCAGGGGGCGACATCTTTGGGCATTCAGATCCCACGACTTCGTGGTTGAGCTCTTGTGTTGCTCAAGATACGTGGGTGGAAGCAGAGTTGAGACTTCAAGATGCGGGAATGTCTTGAGTGGTGTGAAGAGGGACAGCTGGAGGAGGAGGAGGAGGATGTCAAATAAATGTTATCGGCAACTGCGCGAGGCTCAGACTAAGCTTGAGACTCGTCCGGACGCTGTCCCACAACCCCGAAGAGGGCTGGCAAAGAGTGACTCGCAAGGCGGATGAACTCATCTTGACTGGATTTCGAGCTGGAGCGGCGACTCAGAGTGGAGCTGTGGAACCGTTAAGGCAGTAGACCATCCGTGACCTCTCCTCACCAATGGTCCGGTGCACGGTCAGGTCGGAGAGTTCCCCCAAATGAGATGAAAACACATGCCGCCGCTGGAACATGCTGGAACTACGATTGTCACCCCAACACTCAAAACAGGGATTTTTGGCGAGCTCGCTTCGCCATTCCTGCCGCAGACACGGTTGTTTTGTTGTCCAAAAGAAGAGGACAGATGAGAAATGAAGACGCTTGACAGATAGCACTACGATTGAGGCCCCAAGACTTACAACGACCACAGGGCCACCCCCCCGCCCATCCCGTACAAGTCCCGTGCCGTCCCATGGACCACCGCCAGCATCTTTAGGGGCTTCAGTGCTGCCAACAAAAACTTAAAGCTTCAGACTGACTATCTTCTTCTTCTGCTGGGCTTAGGGACCCGAAGGCCCCCGCTGACTATCTCTCTCTCTCTCTCTCTTTCTGTCTCTTTCCCTCTCTCCCATCTCTCCTCTCTCTCTCCCCAGCCCAGCTCTCTCCCCATCTCACCCCATCTCTCTTCTTCTTCTTCTTCTTCTTCTTCTTCTTCTTCTTCTTCTTCTTCTTCTTCTTCTTCTTCTTCTTCTTCTTCTTCTTCTTCTTCTTCTTCTTCTTCTTCTTCTTCGGGGCATGAAGGGCGCGCAAGCACCCTCCGCGCGCAAGGCGCGCCCAAGTCTTGTCTGAGTCAGAGTGAGACTGTCGCCCTGCATCTCTCTCTCTCTCTCTCTCTCTTTCTGTTTTTCTTTCTGCGCACCTAACCCCCCTCTGTTGAGGAGGGCCTTGGTTTTCTCTGTCTCTCTCTTTCTCTTTCTTTCTTTCTTTCTTTCATTGGGCTCTCTCTCTCTCTCTCTCTCTCTCCCTCTAAATTCTCAAAGAAGCCCTCACCTGAAGTCTACAACGTAAACCGCGATCCAGCCTCAATGGCTCAGCCTCACTGACCTCCGACCTCGCAGTGGCCAAGATATCGAATTCCGCCTGCCGCGCAAGCTTCGCCCATCGGAAGGTTTCGTGAGCTTCTTTGTTTGGGCTTAGGACTTTGGTTTTTGGGGAGTGGGAAGTTAGTGTTTCAAGACTTTTGGGGGTCTTCGGGCATTGTATAGGGTTATAAGTGAAATGTCATCCCACCCTGGACAGCCTTCTGCTCTTCTTTCCGTCGGGCGATGATGCAGCCAGAGGCTCCCTGCGCCACCTCCTGGCAGTTGCGTCTATGAGGCTCAGGTTCGTCCATGACCCCGCAATGCAATTACGACCCTGAAGCTCCCAAAAAACCTAGCATTGATGATTGACACCCCTGACTCCTGACCTGACTGACGTCTTCCAGAATCGCCCGGTGACATGTAACTGTATGTAGTGCATGCACTTTGGAGTTCCTATTGATGTTGAAAGCAATGACAACTTGGACCCAAAACGCCACCGAACGTTTGTGGGTGTCTACACATTTCGAACCGCGAACGATGGCGCTCTGGGCATTCTCGCCTAGGAGCCATGCGCAGTTTGGGACCCGCAAACGTCAGACGGCATGGACAACGTCACAAATAGCACGTTGTCCGCCTCACGACGAGTGCCAGGTCGCGCTCTCGCTTAGGTCCCGTGCACATTCCATGCTCGATATTCTGCTCGCGACGAGGCCCCGCTCAACTCTTGCAGTTTGCACCGAAACGTGTCGCGAAAACAGGGATGAATACTTTTTTTTTCACTCAAACGGTCATCGTAGCAATCAATCAACAAGTAGAACACATATGCAACGTACAATTTGTTAAACGTTGAATTACGCGATATCACTGATGATATCACTCAAATCGAGTTGCCAGCTGATACGCATGGTTCCGAGCAAAATCATTAAAAAACAACAAACAAGAAGCCTACCAAGTAACAACACTACAAACAAAAACAAACGAATGAACGCAATCAACCAAACAACAAAAAAAACGCGTAAAGATTTAAGCACATGCAAATACCCAAAGGCCAAACACAATCTCCAAATCGCGCTCTGGCCTTGGTCCGGTGCACCTTGCGTGGTTGTCCAAAACTTCTGAGGCTTACATCAAAACATGTCAGGCACCTGCATTTGATGCATCCGTTCGAAGGGGGTTTGAATTTTGCTGTCCTTGTGCATGCAAAACTGTCGTCGATTTTAAGGCTCTGGAAAACGCTGGAACTGGGTGGCTATGTGGGGTCTATGCCGGCATAATGTCCGTTTGTGCTTGCACTCGTTCGTGTTTGGAGTAGCGTTGGCGCATGAGTCTTGACAGCATTTTCAGCGGCCAAGCCCTGAAGAATCAAAAGGACGGAAGCTTCGGCTTGAAAGCGTGTGGCCCGGGGGCCTTGGCTGCGCCTCTTGAGCCACGAACCCTTCTCAACCGTCAACCTCAACCCTGCCTCAGCCCGGCGCAACAACTCAGTGTAGGCCGTCTTGAGGGCCTGGAGTTGTGGCTACCGGTGCACGGGAGTTGGTTGGGTTTGTGCAGGCGAGGGGGGTCAGCCCCAAAGGGCTTGGGATAGGGATCACCCAAACATTCTAGTTCCAACACTGGCATCAGCAACAAATGAATGAACTGCAAGCCGCGAGTTTCGCCATGCTCTGCTAGGTACGCCAGGCAGGCCAGCGGGCGCCCATGTCATCAGGGCGTCAAGGGCGAAAACCACAAGCACCGAACGGAGCCGGTTGGCGCGGTCCCACTGCACGGGCAGCTCCCTGCGTGATCTGTCGTTAACAGCATCACATAAGGGGGGTAGCAGGCGGAGCAGGACCGTGATGTTTCTGAAGAGAGAAAAAGCGGGAGGCTCAACCAACGCTCCAGCAAACGGAGCGCAGCCAAAGTTCCCCGGCTGCTGCAGAAAGGGGCACCGGAGAGTCCAACTGTCGCCAATCAGGCAAGCGGCAAGCGCGTTCTGGGAGCGTTAGCAAGCGTCGAGGCAGCTGCCACTGCCGGGGCTCTGACCAGGCACCCCAGCAGCCCAGTTTAGCGCAAGGCAGTACCAGCGAAGACCTCTTGGAGCCAACTGCATGGCTAACGACAGAAACACACAAACACAAACACCCAAACACACAAACACACAAACGCCCAAACACACAAACAGACAAGCACAAAAGCACACAAGCACACAAACGCCCAAGCACACAAGCACACAAGCACACAAGCACACAAGCACACAAGCACACAAGCACACAAGCACACAAGCACACAAGCACACAAGCACACAAGCACACAAGCACACAAGCACACAAGCACACAAGCACACAAGCACACAAGCACACAAGCACACAAGCACACCAGCACACAAGCACACAAGCACACAAGCACACAAGCACACAAGCACACAAGCACACAAGCACACAAGCACACAAGCACACAAGCACACAAGCACACACACTTTTACACACACCACACACGTTTACGCTTACACTTGTGTTGATCTCCATACTGGGCCAAATTCGGCAATACTGATCAACAGTGTACTGTCCAATCATCTGGTACTACTTGCAGACATTCTGGCACTACCGACTGAGCGGTAAACTGTCTTGTCACCTGATCGATGTCACGCAGCATCCTCAACTGTCAAACTCTCAAACGTTCTTGAAGTTTTGACCCAGCGTCCCGGATGGCTTCACAGCCTTGTTGCTGCCGTCTTCGTTGGGCAGTGGGCGGTAACAGGCTCTTGCTCCCCTGTAGCTATGAACGACATACGATTGGTGACAAGAGTTTCATACACACACACACAAACACAAACAAACACTCGCCCCTTCATGAGAAGAGATCTTTGAGGACTTGGACTTCCACTGTCTGTGTCCTGTCCGACCTAGCCGACGTGACTTGCTTGTAGGGAATTGCACTGTCCATATGGGTCATGCCACGAGCTGTAATCATTGTCGCGCCAGTCCCAAGTTCGATCGTCTTCACACCACGAGCTTTCATGAGCTTTCATTGTAGCGCCACTCATACCCTGTTCACGTGCATTTGGAACATGAAACCACACATCGTCCGGTAATTGGATCCACCCTTGCACATGAATCCCACGTGCTGCCGTTGCGGTAAAGGCTGTCAGTCGGCTGGCAAGACACTCGAAACTTTCAGGGCCTGGCACTGACACCCACACTGCGACACACACGGGCACACACTGTGACACACAGACACACACACACACACACACACACACACACAGACACACAGAGACTGACACACTGACACAACCTGCTTCTCGAGGAGCACACAGCTGCTCCACATGAACACTGGCAAGGGGTGGCAACGCAGCGCAAGCGGCGCTGGCCACTGCGTTGCGTCAGCACAGCGCCTAATCTGCGGGATGCGCACGGCCGCACCAGGCAGCATCGCTTCACGCCCACGCAAAAGTGCGCGTTTTCCACGGCAGCGCGTTTTCGATTGGCGGCTTCTTGGCATGGAGTGGATGCTCGGGCAAGCAGGGGTGTGCTGCGGCTTGCTGAAAAACATGAAGAAAACGAATGCACCAATCTTGGTTCTTGCTGAGTCACGCGCATCCATGCCCCGGCCTAAGCCCCACTAAACCCTCAGAGCCTCAATACCTCGCCTCCGTCAGCTTTAGGGGCTCGAAGGACGATTTCAAGTTCTTCACGGGCCAGTGCCTGAATCTTGAAGGGTTTGAGTTCAAATGCTTTTTGCTTGAAGCTCGATGGGTGAAGCTTTGCGGCCTGGGGCTTCCTTGGGATTTCTCAGGCAAGGCTCTCAAGCTCTGGCAGGCGGTAAAGTCTGCAGGTTCAGGTGTTGGGAATGCAAGGTTTAGGGCATGAAAAGACTGCCTAGCAAGACTTCTGGATTTGCTTGCCTTGAAGTTCTGAAACACGCATTCGAGAGAGCTTGCCTTTAAGATGATGAGCAACAAGCCACAGGGACGGAATGGGACAGCCATTCTTGAACAAAGACTCATTTCCTCCTGTCCTCAAGTGTAGAAGTGCAGATCTGACTTACAGTATGGCACGGGGGTTTCGGGACAGCGCCCTTTCAGACGGGCTGCCAGGTCCCGTGGGCGCTCAGGGGACCCTCTGTTTTCCAGGGATGTCGTTCTTGCTTGAACCAATGTGAACACGTCGATGTGCATTTTCTTGTATGGCTCCCCCATGCCCTGTCAACCTCACCCGGGTATCTGGCACTTCCTCCTTGCATGGGCAAATGGCCAATAATTTCTGACGTCGGTTCAGGTACCCAATAGACTCAATAGACCTGAGCTCACACGCCCCCGTCGTGCAAACAGGAACCACTCGGCCGAGCCAGATCACGTTGTCACGAGACACGGCTCTTCGAGTGCCGGAGCTTAGGAACAAAGCCCAAGTCTGATCGTTCGAAAGAGCGTGCAACTGGGACACAAACTGAAAAACAGACCGTCAGGCAGTCAGACACTCAAACACTCCGACAACCGGACACTCCCAAAATGGCTTCTATTTCTGAATGTCTAGTGTCTGACCGTCTGAATGTCGGACTGTCTGAGTGTACACTCGAATTTGCCCCAGAACAGACGGTCAATAATTTAAGAAGCTCACTCTTCAAGTCCGGAACGCGCAGACAGCTTACCAGTGAATATTTGAATGTCTGAATGTCCCAATGTCTGACTGTCAGGCTTCCAAACATCTGACAAATGGTTTAGGGCTTTGGGATCTGTAAGGGCATGCAAATCCTAAAGTGTAAACCCAGAACCTCACCGACCTCGAGAAACTCCGCAGTTGCACAGGCGTGAGGGCACCATGGCGCGGCACATGGACCGTCTCCTTTGACAAGCTGGAGCTTTCATGGGTTCCGCGGTATTTTGGAAATTTGGGGTTTGAGGGCGGCAGGCTGTTGAGGTTGAGTTCTGGCAAAGGGGCGCTTTCTTGTAACGGCCTTTTATCGGGAATGTATTCAAGTGTCAGTGTCCCTGGATTTCCAAGCATTTTTAAGTCGTAGCAGACATTAAACTCAGGTTTAGAGCAAACCGATGCAGCAAGTCAAGGGAGAACTGCTGATTTGAACTAAAGAAGCCACGAATGCCGAACCTACGGAAAAACCATTAAGCCGAGAAGAGGCTTGCTTTGACTTCTTTTGGCTCAGAAATTGCGATATGGCTCAGACATGGCGACATGGCGCACAGCATTGTAGCTGACATGCGTCCAACATTCCCAGCCGAAACTGTGGACATCCTATGGTTCTACCGGATTCTCTGCACGGCATGGATACTATGCAGGAGTCTCTGCTCTGGGAGAATCTGCGGGAATCTCGGCGTGATTGTCTCGGGTATGCTTCAGAGATACTATGCGGGATTGTCTGCCTCAGTTCACACTAACCACCCGAACCGAGAGTAGGGCACAAGTGTGTTGAAACAGCACAACTGCAACATTCCCATTTGTCTCTGCCCAGCTGCGACGGATGCTCCATGCTTCTGCAGAAACCTGCACGAGCACCGTCGTTTCTTCAACACCAAGGCCCCATCATACCTAAAGCTTCGACCAATTCGGTGCTCCGGCTTGGGTGCTGGCTGAGGTCCACGGTCCATATGCTGCTACATCGCAGACACTGCCAATCCCCTTTGGCCCTCTACCCAGCGGCCCCGAAGCCCTAAACATCAATAGCCGAACCTTGCAAAAAGGAAACCCTTTAACAATTTAGGGCCCATTGATCGTTGTGCACGTAGCACAAAAAATCCGCAACATCAAAGCCTGATTTGAATTCAATTGTGGCGAACCCCCAACCCCCCGCCCCCCCAACAAATACAAAACACGAAAACAAAAAAGATAACAAAACCCCCCAAAACTTCACCTACGAGTCACTTCCAAGCTGCTCGGCCAGTGCAGGGTCCAGCCCAGCGAAGTCTGAGGTAGCTAGATTCAGCAGCACCTCACTGGGGTTTCAGTTCGATGGCCGAAAAGGCTCAGCAATTTGGGGTTCGAGGCTTGAAGTTTTTGGTCATGAATTTCCGGCACGTTGAAGGTTTTCGCCTGATTCCAACACGGTTCGAGCTTCCCATACGGAACAAGTTTTCAGATTGCGCACAAACATGTGAATCCCATGACCATCCCTTCAGAGAAGAAATCCACACGGTCCGAAGACCAAGGATTCCTTGCCAATCTGAACACTTGGCTACAAAGGCGGTTCATGAGCGGGGCTTGACACTTACGTGCCTTTCAACCTCAATAACCCGACATCAACCCAATTGCTGTGTGACCGGCCAGACGAACTTATCAAGCCCTTGGGGTAGCTATATATATATATATACATGTGTGTTGAGATATTCATACGTATTTCAAAGGTGCCGACGCTCTGAAAGGCCCTGAAAGGCCTGACGCACAAGAAGATGCACAAAACCTCCAGCTCCAAACCTGAGACCCTACACTCCTACTCGCCCAGAACCACTCCTCTTCTAAACAAGCAAGCAAAGCCCCCAACTTCCAAGCCAGCCTGTCTTTGCTCAGGATCGTCTTCGGGTTTCCTCCAAAGATGGTGCTTCCCTGAACACTTGAACTTGTCGCCCAACAAGTATCGGCTGGGGATTTAGGATTCAGAGCTGAGGCTTTCGGACGTTGGGCCCCGGTTGAACAGACGGTGGTGCTTAAGAATGTGAGGGAGTCGGGTCTCAGAATGTCTCAGAGCATACAAAAAGCATGCCAGATTGATGGCGCTGCAGGTCACGAGAAAAGGGTGATTTGTGTTCTTACGCATTCAAGAGCATGAGAGCGCGAATCGCAATGCGGCAACTGTGTTTGTCAATTTCCCAAACTAACAGCTTGGTGACCGCGTGGGGTCCACGGGCAGGAGAAGAGTGCTCGTCTTGGCTTCCGCTCCTCCAGGCCTGCCTAAACATCACACCGCATCGTGAAAAATCACCTCATTCTCGAACCTTGCTGCTGTGCACCCCATGCGTTGCTGCAGAACATTGGCGGTCACACGTGGGCGGCTACCCTTCCATGAAATCATGATCCCAAACCTGCAAGCACCGAAAGGTCTAAGGCCCAAGCACACCCCGATGCCATGAGTATGAAGCATAAGACCCCACCCAAAGCCGGTCCCCGGTGCCTGACGCGCAGCAGATGCTGGAAGTCCTGTTCTCCGGGCTTCAACTAGGCTTTGCCGATTAAAGGTGCAGGCTGCCAGACGTAGGGTTTAGGTGTGAACTCGGAGTTTTAGCCAATTTTTGACTTTGGGTGTCGTCGTAGATTAGCAATCTGGGTCCACCTTCCGCAACCTCAAACCCTGACAACTGATCTTTGCATTGTCCGGTTCGGGACTGCCCTGTAAATCCCAATCTGACCAGCAACACCTAAACTAAAAACTTTAACCCTGTTCAAAGTGCCCCTCAACCCTCTCCAACTACGGCCGAGAGTCTGCGGCAAGAGGCCGGCTCTGGAGCCTAAAAAGGGGACTTTGAACATTGAAACCGTTCAAGTACTAAGGACTCGGTGATGAGGTTGGGCTTAGGTTAAGTAACGGCCAACCCTTCATCGACTCCACTAGCTACCAAGGAGAGCGCTGAAGCGGTGGAAGCAATTGTTCCTACCTGCAAGCACTTTTCGGGGGGCGGATTTTCAGATGCTGGACCGTGGGAGTGCCCTTTGTGTGGCCTGGTGACAGTCCGATCCTGCTTGACATGTATTCAAAGTATGCCCTGTGAACACCCGAGACAGGTATGCACTGTGGCCCGTCACATCCTTTGCGCCCAAAGATTGGGCTCCCCTCACAACAAAATGAGGAGAAGAACCCTGCGACGAAGTATCTTCCTGCCCGAAAGGGGCAGGACGGCTCACACGTTGCTCAGCTTTAGGGTCGGAGTGATCAGAATAAACAAAGAGCCCCACTGAGCTGAAGAAAGGTAGGCCTGCGAGTACTGTTATAGATCAGCCACCTTCAAGCACCCAACCCCAAGCAAGGCCAGGGAGCAGCTTCAGAAGCTCTCCACACAGGACCTGCTGGCCACTCCGGCCAAGTCTTTCGGAGATTTCGGATCGCGCCGTTGCCAACGTGGAGCTCTGGGATTGATGGTTTAAAAGTCTGAGGATGTTCAGGGTATAAGATTCGGAACTGCGGGCTTTGTTTCCGCTTGGCAAGCAATTGTAGCTGTCATTGGCATACCTTCCATACCGTCAACCTCTCAAAACCTGCCTCCGCCTCTTACTTGTCACTGCACGATACTGCACGTTTTGCTGGGAAGGATCCAAGAAGCTAAAGGCTCCCCACATCTCCCCACATTGCAGCATGCCCTGGCTCCAAATGCTGCAAATTCGCCTCGGCTTCCTGCCGAGAAGCGTCTGGAACAAGCAGACCTCCGGTCTCCTTCCCATTCCTTCCCCCCCAACCCAACCCTTCCCTCCAGACCCCCGATCCCTTGGAGCAGCTGCCAACCGATGCCGTAGAGGCGGGACCCTCCTCGACCCCCCCCCCCCCCCCCCTCCCCCCTTCCCCCACCCCCACTTTTGGAACCTTCAAAAAACCCCCTCTTCTCCCTGCCAATAAGCGTATTTTGCGCCTGCTCCCCCAACCAACCCTTCCCACTGGGACGCCCCTGTGGGACGGGACTCCCCTAGAGGGCGCCTCCAGGCGTCATCTCCACATACTGCATGCTCTGGGCCGGCACGGCTGCCGAGGCGGCGCGCGCAAGCGTTTACAATTATTTTCTTGTCTGCTGAAGCACAGAATTTCTGACAGCTCATAGGCTCAACAGGTCTAGCAGCATATGGGCTCCTCCAAATGCTGTGAATGGAACAAGGAAAGAAAAAACAAGAACAAACAAAAGAGCACCGGAAAAAAATGTATCTACTTCATCGTACAGGTGTTTAAGCACACCGTCCCTGCAGGCATCTGTCACGGGACTCTCCGCGAAGTCTCGGGGATTTCAATCCAGGGATACTTGGCAGGCTTCTCTGGGGCCGGTGGGACCGGTTGCAGACTTCTCTGGGGGGTAGGCATTTCCAGGATGCTCGGCGGGACTCTTTGCGGGATTTTCGGGGGCGGGCTTCTTTGGGGGTTATCCATTTGTTCACCATGTTGTTGTTTTCTAACCTTGCTATAACATCTTCTTTCGGGCCTTGTCCATCTTCTTTCAAACCTTGTCCATCTAATTTCCAACCTTGTCCATCTCATTGCTTTTCTTGTCGCTCTTATTTCTGGCCTTGGGGGTTTCTTCTTCTTTCTAACATTCTCTATCTTTATTTCTGATTTGAGACTTTTGCACGTCTTTTGCAAGTCTATCAAGAACGCCTACTTTTGGGGCGAAATGGATTCCAGCGAGGTCGGCAACGATGCGAACCTGTCGAAAAAAGGCTTTGGCGCTTCAAACTGATGAGCCGTTGCTATTTCCCGAAAATGCAAGAACTCGCTTGGACGATTTTCTCAGGGGTTTACAAAGAGGGAACGAGGGAACGAATTGAACAATGAGAAAGACAGATAAAATGCGACAGGAATACAGAGACGAAGATAAAGACGCAAAGGCAGAAAGAACCTTGGAAATCTAAATAGATAAAGAAAAAGCGAGGTGAAATAATACAAAGAGCTAGGCTAATGAACCACAGAGACAAAGTACAAAGAATTCACGAATGCAAGAAATAACCAGATTGAAAAATAGAAAACACGGGATATGCTTATTAACTATTCATGTATTCTTTACCTCTCGCCCGTCTCTATGCATGGATCCAGGTTTGAGGATGTCGAAGTTCAGTCCGGGTTTCGGTATTCAACAGAAAAATGTCTGCAACTACGAGACACGAGCATTTAGAAGTACCCATGCTGTGCCACCTCAGTCCCCATAATGACCCAGAACTCCCAACCCTCCCTTGTCCTTCGGCACCATTGTGCAGTGGAACGCTGCAAGCTCCACCTTTGGAGATAAACTTGGGGAGAATGACATTAAGTTTTCCTGCAACATGAAGGGTTGATAGATATATAAACCCTCCAACCAGCCGACTAACCTCCCCAACTAGTTAACCTGTTCAGGGGTTGCTGACGAGGGGTGGGACTAACCCCCAACCCCAGGAGCTTGCTGACGGGCCCAAACAGGTTTTTGACGAACGACGGGTAGGGGCTAGTTAGGCGTACACTTCTAACCCCCAATAAAAGTGCCGGGCAGATTCTTGAACCGTAACTTCTGTCATTCCTGCGAGGAACTACCTGATGGGCGGAGTACCCTCCAACCTGTAACCTCTAACCAACTTCCTGGACGCGGACGGAGGGTAGAGGTTCTACATAATGGCCACACAACCACCTGCCGAGTGAACTCGCACGGGAGCAGTTCCACCAAGTCATTGGGGTCTTCAGCCATGGCGCCGGCTGGACCCTTCATGAAACTTTGGGGGCTTCGAGGAGCCTAACCAGAGATTTACACTTTTAAATCTTTGAGAAGGCGAACCCCTCAAACCTGAATTTGTCATGTTCAAACCTGCAGCCCAATCTCTGTGTGGTATTTAGGCACTCACGACTTCTATAGTTCTTCTGGGATTGAAGGTTCGCTTCCAGGTTCAAGCGGCGTATGTCGTTTAAGTCTCAGGGATGAAGGGTACGGAAGGGTGTCCGGTTAGTTTGTTGGATTCAGGCCTGAATCACGGAACTTACATGTATGGCATTTCGCCTTTATGGTTTTGAGAGCTCCGCGGCCATTGAGATCGAAAACCTTGCTGGCCGCTGGCCCGAATAGCAAAGAATAAAGAACGTTCGAGCCTTGGCGCCCTTACAGAAGCCCAAGAAAACCCTAGTGCCACAAAGCCCAAACCCCAAAAGCCAAGCTCCCCAAACCCCAAGCCTGCTACGATTCCCACACAGCCGAAGTAGCAGAACTCCACAGGATTGGTAGGGTTTGCTGAAGATCGCAAGCGAGCGGACAAGGGAGCATGATTTGGATATAGTCATCCAGCCATGGTCAGACTCCTGCCAACGAAAAACGCCAATGCCCACCACCAATGCAAGTACGATCCTCATGGCTCTCCTCGAAAATAAGGATGCGAGCAGGCAACCAACACGCTTTGGGTGAACCAGTGCTGTGTTTACCTTGCAGAAGCACTCTTGCTTAACCCTATACTCTATACAAGCCAGCTTCACTCTTTCCCCCGCCACCCAGCTCTCATCATTGCTAGATCCATCGTCAAAAGCCATATCTACATCCCGGGGAGCAGGGGTCGGGAAGTGGCACACACCTTCAACAACAACCCCGGAAACTGTTTGGGGTTTCGGGTTCACAAGCCCCATTTCTTACGTCGTACTAGAAAATCTCAAAGGCTCCCCGACCCCAAAGCCCCATCCGAGGCCCCAAAGTCCTCTCATCCTAGCCCTACAGCCTACAGTCCTACAGCTTGAAAGATCACGTGATTTCATAGCGGCAGTCGGCTTCAAGAACCGAGAATTTCGGCAAGCCTCTGCGCCACAAAGTTCTCCGATCTCCGGTGCACTTTGTACAAACCTACCTGTTGTCTCGACCAATACGCAAGTGTAACAACGCAACTGTCTTTCAGCCCGAAACCATCCCCCCACCCCTGGACTTCCTCTGCAACCTCAGCGGATCTTAAGCTCATGCTTCCAGCAGCTTCTGGTATCCGTCATGGGAAACTTCTCGAGCTCGTGCAACTTGGATGTGGATGAAGCTTCAAGGTTTGGGGTGCATCGATGCTGCACAACGCCTTAGGATGATTCAGGCATGTACAGTTGAGGAAAAATTCCTGAGGCCTGTTTGCAAACAGAATGATGCGAGGATGATGTGGCCCACATGTCCACCTCAATTCGAATTGAAGGTGGCAGCCCGACCCATGTGCACACAAGAAAGCGTACACAACGTAAGGAAAAAAACAGGACCTTTGGGGAAAGCGGCGAGCCAGGGAAGTGTATGGACAATCTGACCCGCGTGCATTGGGCTACTGGGATTATCCTACGTCAACGACTTGCGTGCACGATGAGCAACCACAGTTGGGGACCATTCTTTGCGCTGTCGTACGCGTGAAGGTGGCAATTCTGAAAAGCTCCCCCCTCGAGTCCGTCGGCCGGCAAGATCGGCCAGCAACAAGTGGATGCAAATCAAAGATGGGTGCCGTTGTGCCTGGCCGTAAGAAATCCCTCCATCCTCCTCTGAATCCAAGAGCTCTCGTCACCAAGCAAATGTTGCATCTCTGCCCGGTGTTATCGCCCGCGGGGCAAACTTGCGTCGCGGGGAGGGAGGAGGCAGGAGGAAAGCTCAGCAACACGACCAGGAGGTTCATGCCGTGCCCAACTTTTTGGGTAAGTAAGGGTCGCTAGTTTGTTCCAAACTCCGTTCCCCCACTCTGCTGGATCAAGACGGAACCCCGCTACCAAGTGTGAATTCTCAAACAATACGGGCCAGTCAACAAGATGACCTGTATTGACCAATCAGCCTCTGCGGAGGAACAGGGGACCTGAGCCACACCCAAGCCCTTCTTTGCAATGTTGAGCCCAGCATCCGGAGTCGACTCCGGGCGTCGTCACGAGAGCCTATGTCACGTGCAGCAGCTCTTTTTGGGTAACGTTCCTCAAAGTGTCATATGACCTTTTGACTTGAAGAGGGTTGGAATCGCAAACATCGCAAAAGTCGCAGAAGGCTCAGGGCTTGATGGGCAGCTTTCGTTGAGAACCCCAGGCATCCCAGACCACCCCCATCAAAGACAAGCTCGGCCTTCTTCTGCTCTGTCCGGAGCATCCACATGCAGTACGTCAGGCACCTGTTGAAGCTGGCGGAGCTTAGGAGTCAACAGAACCCAAAACCCTAAACAGTGTCCAACAGGTTCAACAAGCTAAGGTTGTGTCTATGATCCCGTTGGATCCCTGCCCCCAACCGCAAGACCTTGCAACAGCAACACGAGAAAGAGCTCCAGTCCAAACCAATCCAGGTTGATGTTCTCCTGTACAAGACCAGACTATGCAGAGGCAAAGTTTCCAGTAACTCCGTTACGCTTTCTTCCTGGGAAGCGCTAAGGCTCTAGTGCAAATAGTGAAACCCAAGGGAGGGGGACTAAGCTCCAAGCTTCTGATGCGTATTCTAACCTAACCTAGGGCATCCTAGGATCTGCACTGAGCACTGAGAATACTGAGAACTTTGACTCGAATGAGAGCTGAGGAGAACGTCCATTTGGATATTGAAAGCAGGCCTTCTGGAATTCGGTTGCCCAAGACAATCAGCTACTGAGCCCGCGACGCCACAAGCAAGCCTTGGGAGCACCCCAAAAAAAAACCTAAACCAAAGGGCCTGTCGGATTCAAGGCGTGGCGCTTAAAAAAGGGAAGGAAGTGTAAAGACGACATGACGATGGCCATGCAATGGTGCTTAATTGCGTGCATATGTCTTTGTGATAGTAAGTGCTGGCAGAGGAAGCTTTCAGTTTTCTAGACTTTGCCTGATTTGGGAATTTTCCAAGGTTTGAGGTTTGGGAGTTTAGAATCGGCTTAGGATTGCTCAGATTACCTGCCTAAAGAATACACCCCCCAACTGGCTACAACATGCAGTTGTGAGAGCAAGGACTCAGCCACAGTTGAGAGCGGGACGCAAGCTTTTAACAACTCCTACTTTAGATTCAAGATGCAGAATGGGGAGGACAGGAGGGGTGCAGTGCGGGTGCAGAGGCTGGGTGGGGGGGTAGACTGTTATTCGAAACCGCGGCTCCCTGCCTCCCCTGATCTTTATGCCGACTGCAAGACCACCTATCGTCTGCAGTACAACCTGTGGGCCCAAAATCGAAACAGAGAACAGAAAGCCCCAAGACCCCGAAAAGCCCTAAAGATGCCCTACAGTAGCCCGAAAGCAGCCCCCACTCAACGACAGCTTCTTCGCGTTTTACTGATCCCAAACACCCAAAAGCGACGACAGTTTCGAAAGCTATGACAGTTTCGAGGACAGCGAGGGCAACCACGCCCGCAACAAGGCGAGAGAGCGTTGTTGGCCAATTGCAAGCAGGCCTCGAACAGAAAAACCATGGTCTGGGCCGCTGCAAGCGTGCGCCGCGGGCACTCACCCATCTAATCCTCTTACAGTTCACCTTGGAACCCCGTACTGTTGACACACTGGGGTGAAGCCGTGTCTGCTGCCATCCCTCAACAACATCGCCCAGTCTGTTGACGGGCCACACTCGTAGTTCAAGGCTGCAGCATGCGCAAGAAGGGCCTGCGCTCATCCAGCGTGTGGACTCTGCGGGTTTGGACAAGGACTAATTAAGCGTGTTGTGCTGGGCCCTTGACCTTGCCCAGCCAGCTGCACATGCTTGAACAACCCGCAAAAACAGGGGTACAAATGGGATGGTATGTGTCCATGCTTGAATACCCCTGGGCAGGGCACTGATGGGCTTGGCTGCCAGCACTGCCGGCCTGCTTGGGGGTGAAGGTCCACTGTTGAAACATCTCCTGGCCAGCTGCTGCTCGTAGTGGCATTCATGAAAGCGGTCCGAGCATGCACATGCGAACTAAAGACTGAATCTGCAAGAACCCTGACCCTAAACAGTCCTCGATGTGCAGCTTCTTTGCGTTCTCACTCAGGGTTTTGTACAGAGGCGAACCAACCTCAGACACACCAAGGCTGTCATGGAGTAACTGACATAAACTAAGACTTTGCAGTCGCCAGCTGTGCTGAGACTGCTACTGCGGCCAATGCTGCGCGAAACTGGAGATCAAGTAGGGCTTCTGACTAGAGATTCAAGTGTTTCAGAACTTGACGCTACATGGGAACAACTCAGTCTAGAATGTAGCTTCCGTGCTGACACAACGCCATCTAGGGCCTCTAGGGCCTCCAGGGCAGGTCGGCATCCTGAAGGACTCTGAGGTGCTGCGCTTCATCAGAAGTAGCGGCACCGGCGAGGGCGAGCAAACAAGTTGAGATATGAAACCAAACACCTTCAAAGAAAGCTGCACGAGACTGCAACAAATGATATAGCGGACGAAGAGACGAAGGCAAGAAGAAAACCAGACGGCAGACGGATAGCAGAAGGTTTGAGGTTGCTAGCTTTGCGCGGAAGAACTCATGACTCATGACACAGTTTTTCGTTCGTGCCTGATGCAGAAACACGCTTTCTGTCAGCTCCTTAGTTGCCTTCATTGTCGCAGAAGATGTCCTGTCTCGCGAAAGCGAAGGCACATTCATGGTCTGCGTAAGCTCTTTCTAGCAATTAAAACCATTTCCGCCAAAACCTTTCATACAAGCACATAGTTGCTTTCCGTGCACCCTTCATGATTCGCACCTCAATGCCATTCAAATGGCACTTTGGGGATTGATATGGCACGTGGAAATGTAAAAACACTGTACCCGAAGGTGAAACTAATACCAAGACCTCTTTCCGGATCCTGAGGCAGCCAACGCTTTTGTTTGAAAAACGTGCTTTTCCCACGGCTTTTTGCAGATTTTGCATGGCCTCCGAGCCTCCGGAAAACATGCTCCGTGTTTATGGAGTTGTTAAAACGCTGGGTTTTTGCACATTCACAGCGTCACATTGCGCGCTGGGCAAAATGACGTCGCGAGGAGCGAAAACGCTTGCATTTCAGTGTTTCCGTGTTTTCGGTGTGAAGAGTGGGCGTTTTCAAAAAACGCGGAATTTTATGGGCTTTTTCTTCTTTGGGATTATTGGATTTCTGGTCGGATGTTTGGTCATAATATCTATATCCGACCCAAAGCTAAAGTCTTAAAGGCTAAACCCCAAAGGTAAAGTCTTAAAGAGTAAAGCGAAATTATGTAGCTAAACCCCACATCTAGAGCCCTAAACCCTAAGGTCGTAAAGCCGAAATACCAACGCGAAAGCCCTAAACCCGAAAGTCTTAATGCCCTAAACCCCAAAGCGTTCAAGCCCTAAACCCTCTAAAGTCTTAGCCCAAATCCCAAACGAAAGCCCTAAACCCTAACGTCTTAAGGCCCTCAACCCTAAAGTAGGTCTTAAAGCCCTAAACCCTAAAGTCTTAAAGCATAAACCCCAAAGCTCAAGCACCAAACTGTAACCGCAAAGCCCAAAGCCGCAAGCTAAAGTCCTAAACCTGCTTTTCGAGCATGGTGAAACATTGGCAAGAACGCAATCCCCCACCCCCCCGCCCCCACCCTGCCGCCCCCACCCCCCCCCCCCCCCCACCCCCCCCCACCCCCCCCCCCCCCCCACCCCCCCCCCCCCACCCCCCCCCCCCCCCCCCACCCCCCCCCCCCACCCCCCCCCCCCCCACCCCCCCCCCCCCCCCCCACCCCCCCCCACCCCCCCCCACCCCCCCCCCACCCCCCCCCCCCACCCCCTCATCTAAGCCCTGCATTGAGTCGGCACTCAACACACCTCCAATCTCACCCCTGCATTGTCGTCACTGTCCCACACACACCCGCAAACCGCAGCCAAGTGGGCAGTGATGCCCTGGAGGATCTGTGGCTGGATCTGAGTGATGAGCAACAGCAGCCGGACGCCAAGGAACCTCAGGGTAGTATAGCGAGTATCAGCAAATGTCTGCACCCTTGTTGAAACCACAACGGTTAGAACTGTAGGCTCTCTTCCTTCCTCTCTCCGACGGCGTTCAATGGGCATCCTTCCTTCAAAACGAGCCGGTGGCACGTGGTGCATTTCGATCATCGGGCGTGCCCGGCGCTGGGTGGGGAATTTCGGGTGCAAACAGATCCAGGAATCATGTGCAGCATTGTGCAGCATTGCGCAGCAGGACACGGGCGCTCCTGCGGGCGCTTCCGGCTCCACTGGTTGAAGTTTGGAGGAACAGTGCCGAAAGGGATATGAGTCCAAAAGAGTACAAGCGCAATGAGATCAACGAAAAGCGGCCAGCCGCAATGAAATCAACGAGAAGCGATTACGAAAGGAGGCCCCATCATCTATCCCCACAGCTGACTCGAAATCATCTGTACTCCAAACTCAACACCTTAAACCCTCACTCCGGCAACCCTTGCACAACTGAGCTCCCTGCTTGGGATTTGCTTTTCGCAGGCCTCTCTCGATGTCCGGAACCTTGCCTGAGCCGTGCTCCCCCAAGCCCTTGAGCTATCTTGAGCCCCTTCAGCAATGACATTCCTACATGACTACATGGAGAATACCAGATGTGTGTTTGAGATGCTGGACTGCCAGAAGCGTGCAGGCACCGGAAGCGAAGAGGGCTTCGACATGAGTAGCAAAACTATTGTTACCACTCCCAGCCCACATGGCGATGCCAGGTGGCTAATCAGGACCATGTTGATCATGCAGAGAAGCGTGACGAAGCCTTGATGCCAGTGAAGGCATACTTTACAACAGGCTGTCTTGCTGATGGCCCAAACCAAACCCTAAACCCCGAACACCCTGCTCCCCTCGAACCGCTACATGTACACCAAAGACAAGAAAGAAAAGAGTGCTTCTTTCAGAATCTGGACACTGAAAATGGTGGCCACCTGGTGTCTTGAGTGGAATCTTAAGGGCTTAGGAATTAACTGTAGGATGAGGACCCGGGATGCGCAGGAAGCAGGGTTTGGCCAAAAGTGGGGCCGCAGTGGCCCGGAGCTGAACCCCTGCACCTTCAGACTTGTTCGGACTCAAAAACTCTGAAGGGCCTTTTTGTTCTCTCTGAGTAGGGACGTTTAGACATTGACTTGAGCTTCAGGGCTTTTAAGCTGCTGCGGTTGGGGTTTAGGACCTGAAGAGGGCCTCGGGCGGGGCCACAAACAAAAATCCTCCACCTTCGGGGTCGATTTACAAGTGCGCTGACGGTGCCCAGAACGGGCCTTGCTGAGCACTTTCTGCTGGATCAACTCTGCCTGCAGCTTGGGTCGAGTCCGTTCATGAGACATCAACAAGTTTTTGTACACTGAAGTCCAACACCTTTCCGATTTCGGGTCGAGTCGGGTCGAGGATGGTCGAGGGGTGAAGGGAGACGCTAAGCCGCTCAGGCCCTACTACATAAGCGTCCACAAAGATCCCCTAAGATCCTCTGAGGCTTTGACGTGAGCACCCCTCTCTGCGCATGCCCTGAATGCCCGGCCTTGTCGTGGTACTCAGGCATTTCAGACAAATACGTCACCTGAGCTTCCGCAGTTTCGGGTGGTCAGCCTTTCCTTGGGCATTGATGGGGTCTCTCGGAATCTGGTGAAAAGTTTAAAGGTACGTGCTCGAATGTTTCAAGTAAGCACTTCCGGTGGTGACCAAAACACGTCATGTGGTCCTCACAACCTGCAAACTGTCATAGGCACCTACTTTTCATGGTGCTAATATTTCTAGCAGTAGAGCAGCAATGGAACTAAGTACACGGTCCTTATCTCGCCGTGTACTTTTCAGAAGCGTCCGTCCAGTGCTTCACGGGCCTCAGGCATAAAACTATCCTGGTTTTGCTGACCTAGCTTTTCCAGCGAGCTTCTTTGTTTCGTGTACGTTTCCGGTGATTGGCTTGCTTTGGACGGCTGATGCCCTGCAGAACGGATGCAGCAGCATGGACATTGTTACCAAGTCCAAGGCGAGATTGGGACGGTGGACAAAGCTACAAAAACTAAACCACTCTGGGGTCCACCATGGTCCAAGCATGTCCAAGCCCTCCGCCATTCTGACTCTGCTGCATCTCAGATGCAGCGGAAGTGTCGGCACTGGAGCACTTGGTTGACCTATATTCTGCACTTTAAACGAGTATGTTAACTCTCACACAGAAGAAGCACCGCAACAAACGAATGCAACCCAAGCCGCAGCAATGTCGAAGGCGGTGCGCAGCACACCAATGAACACAAATGCGTAGACGCCCTGCACAGAGGCATAGGCAACAGGCCTCATGTACCTCGGCTGAGAGTCAGGAGCCTGCTCATCACAGCACCACAACCCGTGCAGCAAGTCGTGCAGTCGAGAACCCCGAAAAGCCTCCAAGCGCCTCGGAAGCCAGAATGCAAGTCCGCCAGTATTCGGCGACCCCCCAAGCCAGTCCATGAACTCCAGGGTTTAAACAATTTTGGGTTTTCCATTCTTGCAGTGGATTTTCTGGTCGGCACCTGGCCACCTCCCTCACTAACCCCGTCGACATGACCGATACACAGCAGTTGGTTACAGCACATTTGCAACATGTTGCAACACATCAACCTTTAGATCTTACAGTACAAGGCCCTGAACCCTAACTCGGGAACCAACCAGCCCCCGCCCCAAGAGCCCAGTATGGGCATGAGGATATGAAGCTTGAGGAATTTTGGGTTGAAGGCTTCGGGGATTGGGGTTTGAGATGGGGGGTAGCGAGTTTGGGCGGACAAGCCTGATTCAAAACCCTTACCACATGAGTGCAACGACAAAAGGTTCAGCTGTTGGACTCTTCGATCGACGCTTGCGGCGAGCCGTCCGTCCGGGCAACGACCATCTCTGAGTGGCGGAGGAAGCCTTGGCTTTAAGGGGATTGTTCTGTGATTGTTGTGTCTTATGCTGGTTATGTCCTTCTCTTTCTGGGTGTCCATGAGTTGTTTTGGCATGCTCGGAGTTGCTTAGATGTACACAGGCTTGGTGAATTCCCAACCTGTTAAAACCTAAGTGATCAAGGACTGTTGGAGAGGAATGACTTTGCAAAGAAGCTGTTGAGTGCAGGCGTGCGTTTTAGGATGGTTTGCTGGCCAAAACAGAAAATGGCTTTCAAGGGTTCAGGAAGTGAACCCCACGATTCAGGAGTCTAACAGGAAACTTGCCGATTCAGAAAACAGGACAGGTCCCGTTCACCATTCAGGCAAGCGCTCCGGACACTGCTTGAGGGAGGTTGGGGGGGACTGATGGCAGGATTCCGTTCCTTTCGGCGTGACGGTGCTTCTTGCTTGGCAAGCACTTCCTGAACCCTGCGGAAGGGTTTTGCGATGTTTTGTGGAGGGTGTTCCCGAAAATGAGCTTCTCCTGCGCGAGGAGCTGGTGCAAAGGAGGCCGAACATCAGGCAGGCATAGAACTGGAAAGCAACCTTCGATTTGATCGGCTTGGTCGGCGGCTTCCGAGGCTTCCGAGGCTTTCGGATCGGCTTCCGAGGCTTTCGGATCGGCTTCAGGCTCCGAGGAATTGAGGAAGTGCATGTCAGCTACGGAAAAGGCCGACACGAACATCCGCGAACACTCAAAAGAATCTGATCTGGCCTCTTTGAGGCGTTGGGTCCCTAAACCCTGAGTCCTAAACCCTGACTCCTAAACCCAGACGTTGGGGAAAAGCTTTAGATTTCAGAGTCTGGTCATCCGAAATCTGCCGAGCAGTATTTCATGTGATTTTCAAGAGTTCCAGCGAATGACGGGCCTGTTGTCCAGAGGCCCCCTGCCTGCGAGGAGGCGCTTTGAGGGGCCCTGAAAGCCATTCTGAGACCGACCGCCAACCCAAACATCCCAAACATCCCAAACATCCCAAACATCCCAAACCAGAGGTGTTTCATGCTGGCTTGGGGCTGCGGGCCTCCGCCTTGAGGCCCAAAGCTGTTACTTCCCCCTTGTGGCCCAGGGGCGCTCAACTCCAGGTCCATCTGGTACGTCGCCTAGGCCGTTAAGGTCCTCCAGATTTGGGGTCTCCATATGAACTTGAAACTTGCAACCTGACCTTGTTGACATTTCTACTCCTCCAATTCCTGATGCCAACAGGCGGATGTGACTCAGTCGCACTCGGACCCCCGCCAACTCCAGTCGGACCACTTCGTCCTTGGAAACTTGGTCCAGTATGTGAGTACTGCGGTCTTACTCTGCAAAGTCAGATGACATGGGCAGCTTTGACAATTCTAGTCCCTTGTTGGGAGCCCCAGATATAAGCTCCAGATTCTCATGGGAATCCCAAAAAGACTGCAAATTCGAGAACTGATGCTGCAGACACAAAGATCCTGACAACATCTAAACCCCAAAGACTCAACCAAATTGCTCCTAAAGTCCAAAGCTTGCAACGAAGCTCGCATGCGAGGCCTTCTCGGTGCACTGCGCGCGTTAATACAAGTCGTTCACAAACCCCAAAACCCCAAAAACGCCTCAGCCTTCAATCCTACATCCCAAAGAACATACAAACCTGGACACCCTCGACCCTACACAAAAACAACCTGCAACCCCGCTACTGCGCCCTTGAACCTACCTAGAGCCCTAAACCTGAAACCTTCAAACCTGGACCCTAATTCCCGACCTCTGCACACAAAACCCTCGGATGGCTTGTTGCAAACAAAAACCTTCTGAATCCATGTCAGCATAATTGCAGACTCGTTTCCCAATCTGCACCTGGGTGATAAGCGCTTCCTGTCATCACAGTCCAGATTCGAATCAGGGATCGCATCGACATCACCTTTGGCCGGCATAATGGGGCGAAGCAAAGCATCAGGACGGCGTGGGGTGGAATTGAAAGGGAAGAGCAACTGAAAGAAAAGACTAAGGCAATCTCGAAAGTCCGGGGCACTCTGATTCCGTAAGCCCCAAATCTTGATGGGTGCGAAATAACTGGTCGCAAATAATCACGAACCCTGTTCAGTGCCAGGCCACAATGAAGATCAGAGGCGTGCCGAGGATGATGACCACCTTCGACTGCGAGCTTAGGTCTTAAGGCCCCTTAGGGCCTCGGGGAGTCTTGGAAAGTGGCCTCACGAACACCTGCAGCTTTCAAGTCAGTCCTAAAGTTCCTAAAGTCACGAAGTCACGAAGTCCCCGACATCCCCAAAAGCCAACGCCCAAGCTGGGCCCCCGCGCCCACTCCAACCTCGGAGCCAACTTCCAAGGTAGCGCCTCTCGCTCCCTGGCCTCCACGCGAACGTCCTCCGGATTCGGGCAATTGAGGGTTGCAAGTTTATGGACCGGGGCTTTCATGACAAGTATGAGCCTCAACGCCCAGAGGGGTCTTAAAAACAAGCGGACTGACGCCAAGCTCGAAGAGCCGTGTGACGGCTCGCAGCCTTCCGTAACATTTGTGAACCATGGAGCCTAGAGAGCTTCAGCCACTTCAACTTCAGCCACTTCAGCCGCTTCAGCGCCTCGTTGGTGCCTTGTGCTACGCTGCGGTTCAGCTCGACAAAGCCTTAGCTGTACGTAGAGCTTTGGGTCTTGCTGAGTCTTGCTTCTTGTTCTACAGCCGAAGAGGGCTCAGAGCCCCCTCAAAATCAAAACCATTCAGAGTTCCGCCAAAACCCCTGGACCGAGGAACTCCATAATCTCAGCGTGAGCACCACAAAGCCAAGGAGGCCGAACACCTGAAAATGCTGCAGGGCTTGGGACAGAGGCTTAGGGCTCAGGATTGCTAGTAGACCCCTTCATAGGGACATCTCGCGTTCTGTTCGCGGCAGGTGTCGGCAACACTCAACGTTGTTCAGCCTACACAAGCAACAATTCTAATCATGTTTATTCGAGGACTGTCTGGCTTCAAAAACTTGCCCCACTGACCATGGCTGTCTTGTCCTTACTAAGACTATACATAATCCTACACATGAACCTCCGAAGCCCCTACTTACACAAATAGACCCGCTTTAAATCCAGCCATTTTTCCGGATCCCTCCGTCTTCTCTGGCTTTGCCCATTCGTTTCTTAAACGGCCCTAAACCCGCCATACCCGCCTCTGCAGCCCAAGCAAACCTACTCTTGGATGCAGTCACTAAATGCTTTCGGTGCTGAGTTTGAAGACATCACACAATATCACACATCTACACACCTCCTAAGGACCAAACCTGAAGTTGCCCTCCATCCTAAGAATGCCCCCCCCAAACCCTGACTTCCAGAGAGCGTGAGCATTAGCCCCCCACCCGAACCGAAAACACAAAAAAACACCTGAATGGGGCCCAGTCGCGGGTGCCAGCAGAGAGAGGGCATGCAGCCAAGGCGGGATCTTCAGCTCTTCCCTGCAACGTGGCTTCGACGAATGACAGAGGCCATAGCTCCAGGTCCAAAGGTGGACAGGGGAGGGGAGCAGAGGACAAAATGATCAACCCTGGGCGAGCTACCATGGCCCGAAGTCATGAAGACGACCAAAAAGCAGGACACGGCCACTCACACGATGTTGCCATTGCTGAGGCCCATATTTCTTCTGCGCGCACCCTGATGGTGCTGTTTCCAAGGGGTTCTGCGTGGGGGCCTGAGGGTTCAAGAAGTATAAGGTGACAGCCGGCCTCAAGTGGTGACAGTCCGCACTGTCGGCGTGGACGTGCTGAAACCCTTCACAGATGGTTCCAATCTTGTCTGCGATGATGTCCTGGCAAGAGCTTGCAGTGTTCGAAACTTGTTTAGCGGTTCAGCAGATTTAGTTGTTGAGGTGTTGTGTTGGGTGTGGCGGCGTGCAACTTCAACTTTAATAAGATGTAAAGTGGCCCGTGCAGGTGACTTCTAGGGTTGCAAGTGTGGTTTAGTGTGTGATCTGCTGCTGCTGATTTAGTCCTGAAAACAATGTGCATGTGCGGCACCCCACCCTACCCCTACCCCACCCCACCCCAACCCACCCCCACCCCACCCTCGTTCGTACGAAGTTCTTGCTGGTTTTCAAAGCTGCGCCAACATGGACGGGCTGAAACCAAGAACCCGCCGGTCCAGAGACTAACCAACACTTAAGGGACTAAGCAGGGTGTACGTGGGGTAGGAAGTGGAGAACTGAAAGAGAAGCCCGAGAAAGCTGAGCGTCGGCGTTCAGGAAGTGGTAGCCAATGTAATCGTACTTGATGATATCCCACAGGGTCCGCACCTCCGGCATGGCTGGGGATCTGAAGGACCCACATCCAGACAAATTTGGGAGGTTCCATGCCCCATCACCACAGATCTGCCGTGTTTCCACCGAGCTTCAATGCCTAGGCGGTAACTGCCCCCGTTCTCTGCATTCTGGACGGGAAATGCGTGAAACATGGTGAAACCATGCCGAGACGGCAAGCACTTGTGAGGCGTCTTTGGGTGTGGTGCCCAGGATCTGGGGTTGAAATTGCTCATGAGATCTTCTCATGTGCACGAATCTGCGCTCTCAGCAAGGCCACTTCGTACACAGCTCTTACCCAATGCATCAAACGAACGGCCGCCAACCCCGATTTTCTGAGGACCTCGGGTGCTAGCCTCTCGTGGTTGACATACCTTGGCTGTTGCAGTGGTGATGCTGCCACGAACGAAAGCCCCACCCGTAACCGCTACCCTAACCCCGAGCCCGCAAACCAGTTTCAGTTAACACCAATAAGCCCTGCATCACTTAAACCTAAAGCCTCTCCCGACCCAAAAATCCCCAGGTTGCCACTCCAGGCGAGACCAGACTGATGGCGGCACGGTATCGACATCAAGCATCCTCGGAAGGGCGCAAAAGGAGTTTGTGCAGATGGTTTCAATTGCCGGAAGGGGTTTTCGGCTGTTCACCTAGATGATGCTATGGTCCTCAGCTTGTCGAGAAAATCCGGTTTCCCCAGCATGCTGGACATCTCCCGCCAGCTGCCCACAGGTTGCTGCTGGATGATTGCCTCAACACGGGCTTGGATCCAGGACTTCGAAGCTTACTTACCTGGGTTTGCTTAATGTGCGTGTGTGTGTGTGTGTGTGTGTGTGTGTAATTTGGTGATTTGGTTCGCTATGTCGAAGGCGACTTTGGGGCAATCTGACATGCATTCGAAGTGCAACGGCCTCCATGATCAAGCAAACAACCACAGGTGGCCGAGCCATTGCCCTCACCTCTACGATAGAACGCTTGTCCAGGCAGTTCCTTGCATTTTTGCAACCCCAAGCTGGCCACTAAGGTTCAGCGGTTGGAAGATTGACGATGTTAACGCCGAAATAGAAAGCTATGTCCAAGAACCTCATCAAGATTCATTTCCTCCTGGGCCTGCTCAAGGGTGGCACGTACACGGTGGTCCAGTTCGATCTGCACATTGTCTCGGTCTGCTTGGTCTACCTGAGCCAGGTTCAATGGAGCATCCTTTGCCACACTAGAATTCAACAGACAGAAGTGTCTCCCACCCAAAGGCAAAATGCTCGAAACACCTCAAACTATCTCAAAACATTTCCAAGAATCTCAAAGCATCTCAAAGTCTCTGAAATCTCTGACTTCTGAACATGAGTTGCCTAAATTGCTGTGAGTTGCTGGCCTTTCGCTGCTTCTGAAGGAAGCCAGAGCCGAGTCCACTTTGTAGTGAAGCTCGCATTCCTATTGGAAAACTGGGGGCTTGCGGGGGGGCATATAGAAACTAAGGACCTTTGGTACACTTTGGTTGCGCAATGGGTGATCCCTGCATGTTGCGACTCACTACGACTTGCACGCAACAAGCAATCCCTGTGTTGTTGAATACAGACGCCGAAGAAGACAGGCCCCAAGAAGATACATGGCGAACACTCGTCCTTGTTTGCCGGCGAAAAGCCGCATTGATTTGGCGTGCAGCGTTTCGGCTGACAAGCCCCAAGTATCCCATTTTGTGGAAACATTTTGCTGTGTTCTGATACGGGCCAACGCATGACACTGAACCACAAGGACCCCTGATCGTGGCAAATAGTGATGCCTCTGAAGTTTTTGGGGCGACGCCAAGCTAGCCCGTCGGGCTAGAGTATCATTGAATGAGCACACCAAGCAAGTGCTCCCAAGCACTTGATGCGTGCAACACTTTGCCCCAACATCAATCTCCCCTCGGCCCGCACCCTATGAGAGCCTCAAATCCTACATCGAAACCGGAACCCCCAAATCCCGTCCACCTCCACGCAGTCGAGGCCCAGGGACTGCAGCGTCGCGTGGTAGCGTTCCTCCGCTTACTAACAAAATCTATTTGCTACGACTCGTACGGTACACACGATGCAACTCAGCAAACAAGCGTCGACAAGAAACTGCTCTACACCATCACACCCGAAACGCCAACACGTGGCGCCCTCAAGTTGCGCGCCACTAACTTTGCTGCGCCTATGAGCCACGCTCCTTCGGTTGCGCATGTACTCACTGTTTCAGGGGTGCGTGGCTTGGAAGGAAAACCATCCTGGCACGTGCCACGCATCCGTAACCACCAGATTAACAAGCACTCCGGGCAATCCAGCAACCCTGACCTGAATGCAAGCGCACGGTCGTCTTGGCGAATTTCTTTGCCGCAGTAAGCCCGTCTCCACGGACCCACTTGCAGGTCTCGATCACGTCTTTTGTGACCCAGTCGCAGGACGGATCATATGCGATGTCACAGCATGTGCACTACCCCATCGGCATCTTTGTAACTGTACAATCTGTACAATTTTCTGGCACACGCAGTTCTTGGAAGGGTGTGACGATGCCAAGATCCTATTGTTGGACTGTAGAGTCTGCAAAGATATGAACTCGCCTCGGCTTCCTGCCGAGAAGCGTCCGCCGAACATTGCTAACATGATCGAAGGGCGCGCAGAACTGGCACGTTTGGCTGAAGGCTGAAGGAGATAGTGCCGGAAGTGCGTCGACTCGTTTCAGAGTCGGTGGACCGTGCCCTGGTCTTTCCCTTCTGCAGGCGCGGAAGGCGCAGGTCCGAGGCGAACAACTCCCCGTGTCGAAGTCAGCCTGATCCATCTGTGCGACGGGCTGAATTGCAGGCAGCTGTGCGGTGATGTGTGGTGGTCGCAGTCTGCATCCGGCCCAAAGGCTGCTCGCCCTAGCCCAACACACGTGGCTCAAGGTCTGGAAGCTTAGGGATGCTGTCATGTACCTACAGAAGCAGGTGATGGGGTAGACGCCTCTGCTGCTAGCACTTGCTAGCCATTTTTGGTCGCACAAGCAGGAGAGCATTAGAAGCTCGCCTCCTGGGGAGAAGGAGTACGCGGGCTGATCGAATGGCTTCGCCTGAGGTCAACATGTCGCACCAGCGCAAAAAGAACCACAGCTCTAAGAGGGAAGATCGTGGTTTACTCCAAGTGTCCAGAAGAGGCGCAGGAGGAGTTGGACAAGAGCCGCGAGAAGAAGTGGAGCGAAGAGTTTAATGAACGAAACCATTGGTTCTCCAGGCTGGCGGGAGAGCTCGACTAAGGGGAACAAGTGCCTTTGCGCCGCTTCAATGAAATGTCCTTTGGAGAACAACACCTCTGTCCCTAGGTCTTCAGCTATCACATAAGCCTCGCCCGGAGTCGAGAATTTTGGAAGAGCTCTCTCTGCCTTGGCTTGGCTCTCTTGTGGATGCCTGGAACTCCCACTCGTAGAAGTCCCGAAGGGCGTAAAGCAGGAAACCAAACTTCGTCAAGTTTGTTTTCAGGTCTTGACTTGGCCGATCCGCTCGACATGGCTACGGCTTTGTCCACGGTTGGACAACTAAGCTTCAAAAGAGCACAAGTCCTGGTGACCAAGTGCTCCGCTGCCAATGCAATGACGAGTCTGCTTTTCGGCTCAGGCGCTGGGCTGTGTTGACTCAAGGCCCTGCGCAAAGAAGTGTCTCAAAACATGCATGCTGTACAACTAGCCCTACACGCACTGTACCCGCCCTACGATCGAGGTATATGTCACATTGTGAAAACATTGTGGTTACCACATACCATATTGTTTCGTGGGCAGTTGAACCGAAAACTGCCGCCAGCTTCTTAATCTCGGTTTTCTTTTGAGCTTTTGGCTCGGCCAGCCTCGCTCCGGTCTTGGTTCAACTTCAGCCCTTAAAACTCGATCTCTTAAAACTCAACTTGAATCTAAATTTAATCTACACCCTGAGACTAGCCGCCAAAGCTCCATGGGCTCCAGATCGCTTGAAAGGAGCGTGATGGCGCCGGCCTAACCCAACAACCAAAACATCGAAGGCCTCCCCGAAAGTCTTTAAGGCCCCTAGGCCGAGTGTTTAGGGGTTTAAGGCGAAATACAATAAGTAAGGTGTAGGGTTAAAGGAAGCACTGGCCTCAACTCCGCTTCTATAAATCGAAGTCTGAAAGTCTGAACGCCAGCCTCTGGGGGGAGGAGGGGAATGAAGCGATCCAAGATGTCCTCTCCGAGCAGCAGCGAGCCACACTTCAATTCTTCATGAATGTCTCAGTACGTTGCAACATTCTGGGTATAGAGCTTTCACTTGCTTGGTGAGGCTTTGGGTTTCATGGATTGAGGGCTTGCAGCTGTTGAGTTGTTGAGTTGTTGAATCGAGGGCTGCGCACATAGGGTGGCAGGCTGAGAGTCAGAGAATCACATTTCGCGGGCCCTGCCAAGTCGGAGGAACTCGTCTCTGATGGTCCTTGTAGGTCCAGGTCGGTAGGGCGCCCTCCAAGGTTGCGAAGACCTCACCGGAGAGCAAGGACTTCAGCTTCAAAAAGCATCCTCTCTCCTGAGAAACCTCGGCTGAAGCAGACGCCTGGGAGGTTTGGCGCTCAGCCTCTCTTGCTGCTCCTCCGGCTCCTCTGGCTCCTCTGGCTGCTCTGGCCGCTCTGGCCCCAGCCTCCTCATTGTCCTTTTTTGCCCGCTCATCTCGGGCCTCTTGGGCCATCGCTTGTGCAGCAAGTAGGTTGCCCTGCGCCACTGGTAAGAACGAGGAAGTGCAGCCGCAAACATCTCCCAGTGCCTCAAAGGTTCATTGTTGCTCAGATACTCGTTGAACCACCAACAGCTTCAGTCCCAACACGAGAACCCCTCAAAACGTTGCAGCGGCTGAGCTCCCGCTTTTACCTACTAATGCGTGTAGAAGGCCACTCAGCACTGGAGTCACTTTGCATTAGCATTTGAGAAATAGACTGCCAGTTTGTAGCAGCTCAGTGCTGAAGCCATTGCAAGTTTGAACTTGGAAGAAGGAGCGGAAGCAAAAGTATTCTTCGAGAAGTTCTACTCTAAAAATGCTTAGCAAAACTATTGCTTAAGTTAAAGGCCATGTGCTCTTTGGATAAATTCCAGTTTCAAAATCTTGAGTCGGGTCATATTCCTGATTCAGAGTTTTTCAACCAGACAAGAAATACAATGCGCCCCTCTGATCATTGTGGTGTCCCGCCACAACCTGATCAAAGATGTCCAGTAGTGAACAGAGATTTGTTCCTGTACCGCTTTAGACTTGCTGCTGTTCGTTCCTGCAGCAGCCCTGGGCCTCAGGGCTATGTAATCATGACCTTCAAGAAAAGAGCGAGAACCTGAGCTTCTTTGAGTAGAAGCATGCGGGTCCTACATCAAAATAAGGGCAAAATCAACCATAGCAGCAGGTAATGAAAGGCATGACAATAGAGGCAGGGGAGACTAACGAAACTGTGGGTATTTAGCTTCTTTGTTGCTGAGGTGAATGATTGGGGTTGGTTCCGCTCTCGCCCATCACTAGGTTCATGTGTTTGTGCTTGGTTGGGCGTCACCAAAAAACTTGAAAAGCAAAGCAACCTCAAGAATCCCCAAGAGGCATGGCACCAGCGCAGCAGCAGCACACATGCAGGCGAGAACAGGGCCATGAACTCGGTAGGAAGAGATGTGACCTCCAACTCCGAGTGGAGGATGTCCCGAATGCGATGCATGTCGCTGGCCTAGCAGGGAAAGCACATGGCGCTTGACAGACCAATGGACGTAAGCATGCCTAAAGGCTCACTTACAACTCCACAAGGCTCCACTGGGCCTCCGGCTCGAACATTTGCAGCTTTGCGATGAAACTCTTGTCCCCCTTCAAGAGATACTGAATCTGTTGCCAGGTCTCTGTGGAGCTCTCCGGGCGCGTGCACTTCACGATGGCCTCGAAGAGCGTCTTGACATAGCTGGGCACGGGGCCGTTAAGGACATTAAGCAAGTCCTCGCCTGCCACGAAATCCAAATCGGAGCTTGCCTTCAGCAAAGGCACTTTGGCCGAGGACATGGCAAGGACAGAGCAGTCATGACCGGCATTTGAGCCAGCTGCAAGGGTTCGGGGGTTGAGGCCTGGGGTTCAGAAGTTTAATATTTCGCGAAGCTGCGTGCAACAGGGCTCAGATTGATCTTCGACTGAGCTGACCCCCCCCCGGGGCTCGGCCAGGGCACCAGTAGCAGCACCAACCCAGCCAAGGTCAGCACATACCTTGGGCTCAAGATGTCATGGACACTCCCCAGCCTTCCCACAAAAAAAGCCTACACTGCAAAATTGTGTTTTTGCTGCCTAGCAGCTCTGCAAAAGCCAAAGAAAATCCACTCCCTTGCTGCGAATGCCATCACAAGCCTATTGTTTTCTTGCTCTTTGGCTCCCGGTTTCACGGATGTTTGTGGACCATTCAATGTTCACATGTATACAGGTATTTACGCGCGTTCGGCAGCCTGACAGTCACAGCATTTGGCGGCGACCGACAGCTCCACAAACGGCAACCACTTTGCGGCATACAAATCAATTTCCAGGGTACGTAATGGTACTTGGGTCTAGCAACCACAAAACAATGACCAAACCCTACATCCTACACCAGCAACCCTACACCCTATTGATCACTTCCCATAAGCCCTGTGACATTGCTCATCCGTTTGCTTGGGGTACTGTGCTTCAGGGCTTGGAGTCTTGCATCTTGGCTGCCACTGGAAGCACGCGGCGATCCCACCTTGGCTCCAGGAAATCCCATGTTGAAGTTTAAGGCGGAAGCAGTCACCGAAACCCTGGGTTAGCCAGGAAGGCAGCATCACGACATTCCCGACCTGTACGGCTGCAGCTTGCAACACCACAACGCGCATCAGAGTTGTGAGCGTGCTTTGTTCGAGTCAAGAATGCAGGTGTCTCAGAAAGCCAGAATCAACACTAAACGCGCACGCCCCGAACCGCAACCAGCTGCTATCCCGCAACCCAACCAGGCCCTACAACCCTACAGCTTCAGAGAATCTGGCCGTGCCACAAGCATGGAGAAGTCTCTGAACGCAGTGGCAGCCGCTGAATGCGCGCCAGAGGAGCATGCCCACCCTTGTGCGAAGGCTTCAGCCCGAAACCCCAAGCATCCCTCAACCGCGACCTTTCACCACCTTGCAAATCTTACACCAGCTTTTGCACAGGCATGAAATTTTGGGATTCCATGGGATTCGGGTTCACAGCTTGGCCTCTTCGACCTTTACAACTGTAAAGCCTCCCCAGCTTCCGTGCAGCCTTGCATTGCTAAGCTCCAGATTCGTCTCTGCTGACTGCTTTGAAAATTGTTTCCTTCATACGCCCGTTCCTCAGAGGGGAAGCATAGTTGTACTCGTAGCAACAACAGTACCACGGCTGGGGCTGACGACCCCCTTGGTGGGGATTTGGACCCAGTTTTGGGGTCTTGCTTGGCACCGGCAATTGCTTCGAAGATCTGCGTAGCCTCGGGGAGACGGGGTCTTTGGTGCTTGCAGCCCTTCGCAACACACCGAGGTATGTGTTGCTCGAATTGCTCGACTGGACGTACTTCTTTCCCTACTCTCTTCATCTCTCTTAAATGCAAATCAATCAGAGCTACGGGCGAAGACATGGTGCACAAAATGAGAAAAAGAGAGAGAGAGAGAAGAGAGACCCTTTTTTGCTTAAGGTTCTAAGGCTGTCTTCCACATCCTAAAAGCCAGAAGAAATCATGGAGGAAAACAGCCTCGGAAAACGCGTGTGTCGAGTTGTTTTGGGGCTCCAGGCCCCGGGTGTAAGGTTGCAGGTGGTCTAGGGCTGATGTCGGGAAGTTCGGGAAGATGAAGGCTGAGCAGGGCTAGCCGCGGCTTGCCCATATTCCCCGGCGAGCTGCAAAAAGATCCATCCCAGCAGGGTCTCGTCCTCAGTGAACTTTTCGCGGTTTGACTTCGGGGTTGTTTGTTGCACCGCTTGGGCCCTAGTTTGGCTGAGCTCCGGGCCATCGTTGCGGCAAGCAAAGCGCTGAACAAGCACTCAACTATCCAAACGTTCAGTGCACGAAAAGCTCCGCCTCTCAACCCTGAAGCCGTAAGCTGTCAGCCCGAATCCTATGCCCCCAACAACAATGTCAATGTCCTGGAGCCTGCCGGCATCGGCGCGCAAGTGACATGACTACGTAGACCGACACGGTCTGCTGCTTTCCTAGTGATATGCGCTATGAGGCTATGCTTCACACTGATTTGGAAAGAGTTTTGGCCTTCGCCTACTCAGGCTCTCTTAGACGTCTTAGGACATGTTCAGGCTGGGGTCCCAAGTCCTCCGAAAGCCTGCATGTTTTCCTTATGCGAAACGAGAGCGGTCTGTGGCGGGAATCTCTCCCCGCGCAGGTAACTTGGAGGTTTGTGGGAACTAAGCACAACTGCCGTTGTACTCAACACACTGGAACGGATTGAGAAACAGACCCATGCTGCAAAGAATTTGAACCTCCAAGCGCCTACACAGCTCCAGAAGGCAAGTGCACCAGGTCGTGAACTGATGGAATGCAGCAACGGGGCAGTGCAACTACAGCTGTTTTGGGATAAGATATCTGGTTCTCGACCCTTCTGGGCACGCCCTGCTGGGCCAATGTGGGTTTGGGCGAACAGCCTTCTAAAGACACCAGGCCTGTTCGGGGAAAAATGTTCCGGTTCTGTTCTTCATAAGGAAACCCACTACACATCTAGAAACTCTGCACCTTGAGGTTGATAACATGGTGCTCTGGATGTACGAAGTCCTAGGCACTGAACTTCTGAATACGGGATTCTCAAAGGTCGTTCAAGACCTTGTAGGCCTCCTTCGAGAGCAGCTTCCCTGAGCTCAGCCGCGCAAACCACCTC
Source organism: Symbiodinium natans (assembly GCA_905221605.1). NCBI lineage: Eukaryota > Dinophyceae > Suessiales > Symbiodiniaceae > Symbiodinium > Symbiodinium natans. Next base: position 46,139 of record CAJNDS010000182.1, read on the forward strand.
TCGGGGATTGCGGCTTGCTGCCTAAGCCCCGAAGCCTGCACCCTTAGTGTAGTCGGAACCCTCAACGGCGAAACCAGGCAGCCGTCTTCCATTGAGGGGGGGGGGGGGTTCTTCAACGTTACACAACCAGTACTGAACCAGCCGAAGGCGAGGAATATGTCTTGTCAGCGAGGAAGAAGTCTTGACAGCTGTTGCAAGAGCTGATTCCGGCTGCTCGTGGTGCGTGAAGGTTAACAATGTGAGGCGACACCCCAACACTGGGACCTTGCACCCAGCAAAAACTTGATGCTCGTCTGGCTGACGAAATCAGCCGACTTTTGCCGGATAACCCCCCACGGACCCCACGGGCAAAAACTCTGGTAACCCCAGGAAGAAGTCGGCAATCGCCTGCTATGGATGGGTTCAGCAACAGAATTTCCTGAAAGTGCGGCAAGGTCTGCTTGGCTGAGTAGCCTTGGGCGCAGACTTGGGTCCACGCAAAACTCCCTGATGACATCAATGCGGTGCTTATACAGGTTGTCGAGGGTTTGAGGTTGAGTACCTTTGCTACGTAGGGCTCCGAGTCCCATACCTCAAGCTTCAGCAATACACCCGCCAGCACGGCATGCCACAACTTGGGAAACAAGAGGTCTGGACCCTCAGCCCCTCAACCACGTGGAAGCCTTGCAAAGCCATTTACTGTGCTGGGATCCGCTTTTGGCACCTGTGCGACTTGCACGTGCTGGCAACACTGGCCGGAACAAACTTCTCCTGGGCGGCAAAGCGCTTGCAAGATTCTGATCATTTCTACCTGCGCAAGTTAACATGCCTAGCGTGAGGAGCCCTTGGAATGGGAGCCGGTTAAAATGTTCGGAGTGCAGGGCAGAACCCATCCAGAAAAAACATCCCAAAACCCACATGACAAAATTCGAAACTGAAACAGTACCTGAAAACCATCGCTGGACAAGTCACTGAAGTGCAACAGCAAAACTCAGATCGTACGTTCAAACCTTAAGCCCCATAGCCCACTCAGGCTACAGGCTACTGTGCGCCCGTAGAAACCCGTGGAAAGCTGTAGAACCTGGGCCAGGCTACCCAGTCGGAGTTGGAGGCGTCCTGCTTGGCCGACTCATGCTCTGTACTGGAGTTTAGGAGGGATCTAACCGAGCTAACATGAGCTAACCGCCTGTTTCTGCCTGTTTCGTTTGTTGGAGTTGTATATGCTGGCCTTCAGGGAGCTTCGGGGCCTAAGCCGACGCCAGCTTGAGTAGGACCGAGTAGGAAGTAGGAAGTTGGCTCGGCGTCTGGGATGGCCTTCAGGCGACTTTGACTTTTAAGCCATTTAGGCCGATTAGGTCGTTTAGGTGCACAGACGAGCACCTCCAATATGAAACAGCGCGGAACCAACCGTGCCCAGTCGCGCAACCGTAGACCAAGTTTATGGGTAAGGTGGAGGTTCAGGAGTTCAACAACCTAATACCTCCGTCCTTCTGGATCAATTCACCAACCTCAGCCTGAGAGGGCGGCTCAAGGGGTCCAGGAGAAATCGGGCGGCCTTGCAAGGACTGGGAATCTACGCACTCGCACCTGCAATGGGGACGGATGGTTGACAAGCTAAGCATCTTTGCATCTTTTTGTTCCTGTTCCCTTCCAACGTACGGGCGGTTTGGATATGAGGAAAACGACTCACGATTGCTATAGCGTGCTCAGCGAATGCCAAGTCACAGCTCCCATAGCAAAGCACTGGTTCGTCTCCGGATCCCGGGCCTCAATGATGCATTCCGCGGCTCAGGTGTGTGGCACGTGAGCTACCACAAGTGTACCACGGTTCACCCATGGTTCACCCGTGGTTCAATCATGGTTCACATGGTTCAGCCATGCTTCACCCCAATCACGAAGCCCAAAGGCGCTCTGAAAGAGTGCCAGGATTGGGCTCTGAGCAAGCACACAAATTCAACAAGGATGAGACCCACACGTATCACATTTTGACTGACGGAAGAATTTGAAGTGCTTCACCTTAAGCTCTTCAACCTGAGATGAACCAGCCGTGGAAATCCACCTCGGGGCTGATGTAGGCGTTCGTGAGTGGCTCAATGTAGCCTGGCTTAGGCTTGAGAGCTTGGGATTCAAGGCTTTCGGAATAAAGATTCCAACACCTAGTTCCCTCTCCTTGCTGTCTCGAGTTCGAGAGATTTGTGCGGCCCTCAGACGGGTTTCGAGAAGCTTCGCGCGAACTCGAGATGTCCCCTCCCAACTTCCAGACATAAAAGGCCAACTTCCACCCCATCCTCCACTGAACCGGGGCCGAGCCTTTGGACTCCAGGTACTCGTACAGCTTCTGCTCGTCGTCCGAAGGTACGGTTGCAGGCGTTAAATTACCCTCGCCGTCGATGCTCGGGTATGTGAAGATCCTTGTCGTTCCTTGCGTGCCATGCCATGACCAATCCCACACACCAGAACAACAACCAAAACTCATAAAACTTGAAACATCTTAAAGCATCCTTAAACAAAGCACTGAATCCTGAGCCCTAAGTTTTCCTAAAACAATCAGATGTGGGCAGTTTAGGCTTGGACTTGGAGCAGGAAGTGACTGCGCCGGACTGTGCCACACAGCGTCCATTCTGGAAGAGGTTTCCAAAGGCCGCCAACATCCCACCCTGGGGTCACATGTTGTGACGCATCCCCAAACCCTAACCCTCAAGAAACCCCAGCCTGAAAGCTAACACGTGGGGAGCAACCAGCCCGGTTTTGAGATACTGAATCCTTCCACATTCTTAAATGTTTCACCTCAAGACCAACCCACCAACGAACTCTCCACTGAAAGCCGTATCTACACTCGTTCGTTCTAACCTTTGAACTAAACACAATAACCAGAGCCCTTACAACGAGGGCAAATTCACCATCCACAAAACCGCTCGACATCCCACACCAGGCCCGCCTCAGACTTGCCATAGCTCTCTGGGTTGAAAAGGGCCCGTTTCCTTTCTTGCACGCATGCGTGCAAGCTATCATTTCTAAAGTGTTTCTACAGCTTTCGGGCCAACGGCTTGTTATCAGGTTGATGCAAAACACTGCTCAAGAAGCCCAGCAGCAGTGAGTAGCCACCGCCCCCGACCTGGCCATGGCCACTCGCAAGTTGGGACATTTAGAGGGTTCGGGGCTTGGGGTTTGGCCCTGTTCTCTTATGCACGAAACACGAGCTCTAAACCAGTGACTTACACAACTTACACCTGCACTAACCCACAGTCTGTCTTCGGGCATTCTTTCAGCCATTGTCGGGCATAGAACTGACCTTGCATACATTGCAGAAGCGCGGCAGCGATGACGACGTCCTGGTTGGTGTACCGATTCAAGTACCGCACCAATTGGTGGGTCCTGGAGCAGCTGCCGAAGATTTACAGTAGAGTTTTTTGACTTCTCGGGCTTAGAACTCAGCTGTTTTCAGCTCATACCACTCGCGCCACTACCCAACGAAAAGAAAAAGCACAAACAATGACGTTCAACTCGAAAATTTATGCCGGGGGAAGAGCACCGTACAAAAACGCTCCGAAGAGCAGCGGGCTGCAAAGCGATAACGCGCGTTTGAGATGTCATGGCTATGCTGTAAGTACACCCGCAAGAGAGTGGGAATGAACAAACAAGTACAACCGTTCGAGCCGAGCTAAAGAGCAGTCGCACGGACAGTTTGTTGAACTCTGCGCTATGAATTGTCATTAACAAGCAAGTTCATCTCATACAGCCCTACTTGCACTACTACATACCACAAAGTAGCAGACGCTTTCCCTTTGGCTGCACGAGGTGAGCGTGGTTCAAGTCGTAAGTCGGGCCAACACAAAACACACCAATCGAAACATTCTGAAGCGCAGCACATTGCAATACGAGACAACGAGAATCAGGGCTACGGCTAACGGCAAAGCAGCAAGAAAGGACACCAAAAATATCTTGGCGTGTGGAGACGGTGAGGAGCTGATGCCAGCTTCCCTAGAAACCCTTCTGGCAAAGGATTCACGTTGCAGATTTAGGACGCACCAAGCCGGCAAGTTTAGCAGCTTAAGGGTTCAAGGTCGAGCGGAAGCACTTGGAGCCTTCCATGACATCCCAGAAGCGTAAAACGTACCGTACGCGACTTGTGAGAGTGCGACACAGGGGGCATCTGCCTTGCCTCTCAACGCGGTGCTGTGGGAACATGTTTTTCTGGGGGCATCATGCCCCCATGGCATCCTGAAATCCATAGACGGCATCCACCGCCGCCACACCCAGCTCCAGGCTCCAGGAACCCAGGAGACTTGCCCTAAACACGCAGCCCACCAGAAACACACTACCATGCACAACTCCACCAACGTTATGTAGCGTGTGCATGGGTGGATGTGTCGAGCTTTCCGAGAGCCACTAGGAATGTGGAGCTTCTGCCTCTAGCGATTGGATAAATCATCAAGTCGCCGTCCCAACCCTGAAACTACTGTTAAGCTGTGCTGGTCCTCTGGATGTTCGAGAGCAGCACGGGATATTTCAGAGTTTCGAGCATCTCGAAGCGCTGGAGGAAGTCTGTCGCGAGAATGCCTAAGCGGTTTAGGGTTTAGAGGTTCAGAGTTTAGGGTTTAGGGTTTAGGGACCCTAAACCCTAAACCCTAAACCCTAAACCCTAAACACTAAACCCTAGACCCTAAACCCTAAACCCTAAACCCTAAACCCACCCTAAACCCTAAACCCTAAACTGAGTGAGGCCGGGGCCATCGAGCAGGGCGGGAGCCAGAAGCCCTCCGGCGGGCGACGGAGCTCCAGTCACGCAGGCAGCTGCGGGCTGCGCGGTGGACCCGGCAGGTCGCTGGCGAGAAACCCGTCAGGGCGCCCCAGAATGAGATACCCCAAACCTTCTCGCAAAAAATGGCAACCTCCTTTTGGGAGGTCTCCCGGGCCTCTCCCAGAGCCTCACCTCCGGCCGTCGTCGTGTTTCCTGGACCGGAGGTTGGTTCAGGCAAGCGGCCCGTCAATTTTCCTGGACGCCCCTGCTGGGAGGTGCCGGAGGCCCCTGCTGGGAGGGCTGTCGGAGGGCTCTGCTTGGAGGCCGCGCCTCCTAGGCCCCTGCGTGGGAGGCCTGGGAGGTCCCTGGGAGTGGGGCCGCTGCAAACCTCTGACATCAGGCAAGTGATCAGCCAGGACGCAGCAGTGCCGGGCGAAGGCGGCAGCCAGCCCCAGTCCCAAACCTCTGACTTTTTAGAAGGCATCACAACGCCAAGCAAGGCCTTCCAGATGCAGCATCAGCGAGGGCAAAGGCGGCAGCAACCCCCATCCCAAACCTCGCACTTCAGGCCCTTCCATGAAGTCTTCCAAATCCCCAACAAGGACGCAGCATCGCCAAGGGCGAAGGCAGCAGCCAACCCCAAGCCCAAACCTCTGACTTTTTGGCCCTCCCACAAGCCCTCAAATGATAGACATCATCCCTTGCAACGCCAAGGGGCTGCGAATCTCAGGGTAATTGATCTGCATCGATGCCGAGCTTCTAAACCCAACCAATAGACAAGAGAAAAATGACCAAAGCACGATCAGAGTTCAAAAGAACCCTAAACCCGTAAAGGTTAAGGCGAGGGTGGAGCGCCAGCGGGGGTGGGCTTACGCAAGTCGGGGCGCGCGCCTGGGTGCTTTCAGCACCAGCGCGCCCACTCATGGAGACACCCTAAACCCTAAACCCTAAACCCTAAACCCTAAACCCGAACTCACAAAGGGAATCCTGAACTCGGATCCGCAGAGCAGATTTGAAAAAAGACGAAAAGCGTCCGAGCAGCTCCGATCATCTCCCGTCAGGTTCAACAGAGCCTTGGGGCTTTTAGTCACATTCAATCAAATTTAATTAGTCACCTAGACCTGGTCTTCACATCTACATCTACATGTCTACATTCTGCCCCATGTTCTTGTAGCGATGCGGCCTCAGGCAGAAATCTTTGACTTTGCAAGCTTGGAGCGCACACTTCAAAAAGCGTCTCGTACTTGTATGGGCGTGGTAAAGGTGGCCAGAAAGGGTGCAGGTTGAAGGGAAGGGCCACAGCCTGAAGCCTGAAATCCGTATCTCGGACGCTTGACTTCCGAACCCTCCGCTACACAGCAGCCGCACCATCAGGGCAAAACCGACTCACTGAACGTGAAGCCACAAGCCGTCCACATCCCTGAACCGGACGCTGCGTCAGACCTCTCTGCCCAGCAGCATCCACCGATGCCTCTGTGCCTCCTCCAGCCAGTTCGCTGAATATGCTCTGCACCTCTTCCTCTTGGATGGTTCTGGGACAGTGGGGAAACACCGACGTACACACACCAACTTCTGAAAGCAGGTCATCGACTCCCCGCCGAACCCCCTGAAAACCCCCAACCCCGCAATGGCAAGAGCAACTTTGCTCCTGTGCATTACAAGCAGATACAAGCAGATACAAGCAGCCTCGGCTCAGCAACAATGCAAAGCTGAGGGCTTTGAGCTTCAGGCTCACAGATCCCAAGCCCGAAGGCCTAGCCTGAACTCACCCCTCACCCACGTGCCCGAACAGGCGAGAGCTTTCCATGTCCACTCGAATTTAAATGTTGCCATCACTTGCTGAATACGACGTTAACCAGTCAAAGCAAGCACATCCGGCATGCTTTATCCACAAGCTCCTCGTCGAAAGGATTCTGAGGATGTGTATCGATGGTACGTCATTGCATTGTCATTGCCATAATTGATTCAATAGCACCTCATGTCCCGCCGAGGCCCCGCCTCACTGAGGCGGTCGCCAATCAAGGCTCCAAAGTCATCGAGGCTCAGCTTGCCACCTCAAAGCTTGGGCTTAGGCCCCTAAAGGGCAGTTGGAAGGTTGCCTAGGGACAAACAGCGCTAAAGGGCTGACCTTAAATGTAGTCTGAATTTTCGCTGTCTTTCAGTCGAACAGTGGGCGGAACCTGACTTACACAGGCAAACCCACACAGCACGACAACCGGGGTAGTTCCAAGCCCGCAACCACAGACCTCAATCGAAAAGCAGAAATGACAGAATCCGGCACCACTAAAACTAAAAACTTGGCGGTTACAGTTTGGGGTGTAGGGATGTAGCTGTAGCACATGGTGTACCTGGCAGAAGAACACGTCAAGACATGCAAAATTGGGGCTTCAGGATTTCGGAGTCAAGGTTGAACCATACATTCAAGGACAAATTGATTGATTGACTGACTGGTTGACTGATTAAATTGAGGCTTCAACTCGAATCTGAACCGTTCTTCAGAGCCTCCGATCCAGAAGCTGCACTCAAGTACAAATGTCACCTGCTTTGGTAGGATTTCTATTCGAATACCATATTGATCCCTTCTGACATTCAGGCTTAAACTCCAAACCGCCTGAGCAACTCAACTCGAGAATGCTCCCAAGCCCTGGAAGGGAACTTATAACGAACTTACGGGCATGTGGCTACCAACTACATACATGCTGCATGCATACATATGTGTATGTACATATACACGTATTTTTCGTATTGAGCCTTAAAGCATGACGTGTCACCCTTTCCGGCTTAGGGTTTCACATGGTTTCATGTTTAAGGAGACGGCGCCTCTAAGAGGCCGTGCGAGTAACCACAATTTCTGGGGCTCGGGGTGGGGTTGGGGTGGGGGGGGGGGGGGGTAATCACGTGACTTGGGACTTCACACCTGCAACTCCAAAGCCTGAACCCCTAATCCCCAAAGGCCTAAACCCTTGCTGTTTAATTCGGGGTTTATAAGCAAAACGCGCCCGCGCCTAGGCGAGAGCGCAATTTCAAGCAAAAAATGTGTCCGAAACTTCAAAACGACACCCCCGAGAAAAAAAACACAACAAACAAACGATCCTTAAACCCAAAAGAATAGTCCAAGCAGTGCAAACCCAAATCCTGAAACCTGAACCCTAAACTTTGAACCTTGAACCCTGAAGAAGAATCAACTTGAGGCCACTTTCAGGATCCAGTGCGCAAGTCTGTTGGGTTACAACCAAAGCACAATTCCAGAAAATCATGCCTGCGCTGTGGCGAGAGCACTATTTCGAACCTGAACTGCCGGAGCCATAACGCAGAAAAAACTTCCCGAACCGAAAATCGCCATTTGAAAGTTCAACATGGGGAATGAGCAAAACGTGCCCGCGCCTAGGCGAGAGCGCAAATTCGAGCAAAAAACGCGTCCAAAACTTCAAAAAAAAGGACCCCCTGGAAAAAAACAACAAAAGAAACGATCAGGCTTCGAGCGAAAATGCATTTTTCCGAAAAAATGACCTAACCCTTCAGTGTTTTCGAGCCCTGCTGCTGCTGCGGTGATCACGAAAATGTGTGTTTTACTTGGGTTTTCAGCCCTCGACGCGAAAAATGTAAACACAGAATGTGTTCAGTCACACGGCCTCTTACGGGCGCCGCCACCATGTTTAAGGCTGGCTGTGTATGTAGAATTGTGGGAATGCTTCGGCACCTGGGCAGCCTTTTGCCGATGCTGATCTCGAGTACGACCTTGCCCTCTTGAGGTTCTACGACCTTCAATTCTACAAGCTCTGTCTCGGAAGCCTTGGAGTGGCAGATGTGTCCTACTGATATGAAACTACTTTCATGAAATAACCACTGTGACAATCCGCTGTCCAAGCAAGATTTAGTGCCTTTTGTACTCTGCATTCCTGCACCCACAAACACAGTGCCACGACCAGGAGCCATAATCCTCGCTGCTCAGCTTTTTCCTTGGTTTGACAGTTGTGAAAGCCCTTAACCCCAAGCAAGCTACTTCGATCGTAAACGGCTTTGGGCCCCGCTATCGGCGTAGGAGGGGCTTGGGATGCAGGGCAATTCACTGAGCCACGAAGCCTAAACCCCAAAACTTGACGCCCTGAATGCCTCAATCCCCGAGTCCCCACTGCAATCCGCAATAACAAGATTTGATTTTGGAGGCTCATCTGCGCCAAGCGCTGACCAATCTCGTCTTTGGAGACAGGTGAGGTGATGTCATCGATCCTGGGACTTATTCAAGGCTTTGCTTCGCCGCGAGAGCTTAGCTTTGAGCCTTCAGAGTTCCAACCAAGTATTGTGCCGAAAAACAAACAAAATGACGTTCAGCAGGATTTGAGTTGTTTCTGATCGAGTTCGCAGTCAATTCTGTACCCTCCTTTGCAGGGAGCATCTGTAATCATGGTCTGACATGGACAATTTCGATTTAGCAGTGAATAGTTGGTGGAACCTGATCTGGAGTTGCATATCAAGTTCAATGTGAAAACATATGCGAACGTTGTTAAAGCACGACGTTCAGGTTTGGATAGCACGCTATAATTTTTGATCTTTGTTATTGTAAGAGCACCAAGGTTAAAAGAGCAAACTGCATAAAACAGTTGTTTTAAGCAAATCCTTTGTAAAACATGCATGGTATGGACAAGATTATGCTGCATCATAAGCTCAGTGTTTTTGGATCACATGTACTTTGTTCCCTTGTTATTTATAGATTACGATACTTCTGACATAAATATGTGGAGTATCTAAACGCAAAACTGCTGTACTGTTTAGTGTGCCTTTAAAAAAACATGATGATTAAAAAAACCCTTCAATTCAAAATTCATCACTAACTTGAAGACATTTACGAATACATACACTTTTTGTTTAAGACTTTTTTTGGCGTAGTGCATGCGCTGGCCATGACACATCAGTGGCAACAAATGCAAACACATGCAATCAGTGCACAAATGCAAACACATGCGACTAATGCACAATATAATGAAAAAAAAACAACATTAAGTGGATACAAGGAAGCACCATCCCTCACAAGCAATCCGCAAGATTCTGGGCCGGTGGGAGGCTCTCTTTTCGGTCCCAGTCTTCAAACCATTCAAAGATATTCAAAGCATTCAAGCCTTACTCTGAATCTCCAAAGCTCTGGAGGTTCAGGATCTTCATCGGTTCCTTGCCTTGGTGCTAGCGCTGGGCAGTGAGCTGGAGCATGCTGGAACTAAGGGACTTCGAAAGCTTTAAGGGCCCCTTACCCTTTGTGAGGTGCCTAGCTGCGCTAGAACGCAAGAGAGCCCAGCAACATGCTGAAGAGTACTTGCTGAGATGCCCTCCGCTTTCTCCTTCTTCAGCCGCCGTGCAGCGGTCTGGCCAAGCGCTTCAAAGACGAAACGTGTGGATTTCACTTTAACTGGTCAGCTTTTTCAATCTCGACCCTTGCATTTACACGCGATTCCTGGATACGTCTACACAACGAAGTTCCGGGGCCTCGATGACCTCTGTGTGCATGGATGTACATGGCTTGAAGCGCGAACGCTCCACGATGACCTTGAAAGAGGCCAAGATGGGCCAAAATGGGCCAAGATGGGCCAAACAAGATACAACCGAATGCCGCTCTAAGAGTAGAAGGATGTTTCGGACCCTTTGGGCCCTTCGACGACATTGAGTCAGGGCCTATCGCAGCTCTGAAATTGACTGGTCCGGCGACAGGCCGGTCACACAAACCACCAAGGAGTCTTTAGAAAGTGGGCCTTCTATTCTGTTGAGATTACCTGCGCTTGCTCGTAAGGCCCAGGGATGTGGTGGAGGCTTCGGGAGTTCTGGGATATTTCTAGGATTCAATCACTGCTTAGGCACCTGAAACAATCCTAAGACCATGAGTCAGAATACTGGGCGTTTGTACAGCGCGTTGTTGGGCACAACCATCTTGTAGCGGCCATCCGAGCCGGGCTCCATCAGGACCTGCCACTATCGACAGGGTTTGGTTGGTTCGGGGGGAGTTCCTCAAAATGAAATTCTGCGAGTATGGAAGCGAAGGTTCGGGCTCGCACCAGGGTTACTTGTACATGCGAGCCCATGGAAAAGAATGGCATGTCATTCCTCAACCCAAGTTCACATCTTCTGATTCTTCTGCAAGTACGCCCCAACCAACTTCAAAGAGGCTGTGTCTTGTCGGTTCTCCGGTTTTCCGAGGTCGAGCTCCGTGTCCCAACCACTAGAAAATCCCCTTAGACACTGTCAAAACCATCCCACGATGTTTCCGGCCCCGCTCCGGCCCCATTGGCGATGCGCAGCTGGACCATGCGGAAGGCCAGTAGCCGGGCCTGGGTCTGGAGGTCTGCGAATGTCACTGTGAGGGCGAGGTGCGGGTGAGGGTGAGGTCAAACATCCGGAACCCCTACATCCCGCACCCTTCCTATACAAATCAACAAATCCCTCACCCTGCACGCAATGAACCATCATCAACCCGAATCAACCTCCTGCCCCCTAAACTTAATCTGCCAAGGCACATCTATGGCCTCCTTGGGGAAGGACGGTCCGGTGAAGTCGATAAAGTCCACCTAGCAAATCAAAGCTTGCAAGGTTCAGAAGTTCAAGGGGTTGCTGGAAGTGTCCCTGCCATGTCTGCCCTAGTTAGACAAATCACTACGGTTGCGCAAGGCATCTCCAACTTCCAATCCCTAAACCAATCTACACCGTCCTTCACCGTCCTACACCGTCCTACGTCGTCCTACGTCGTCCTACGTCGTCCTACGTCGTCCTACGTCGTCCTACATCCGAATCCTGAGGAAGAGCAGATGCCTCGATCCGGCCACCACCACTGGGCTCGTCACCTAGCCCACGGGAATGCCTAAACAAAGTCTGGCTAAGGGGCTTTGAAGCGACCTCGCCAAGGGCAGCGGTGAGTTGGTGAGTAGTTTTTCTTGTTTGTTTTCAGTTTGGGAAATTTGGTACCTCTTTTTCCGAATTCGCCTCGGCCTCTGGCCGAGAGGCATCTGGAACAAGCAGACCAGGACCTGGTCTCCTTCCGAACCAGCCCGAGATGTGCGGTATGAATGATAGTCCTCCCTTCCTGAGACCCTCGGCACTCCTGAAAGTCCCCTCAGACCTGAAGCCCTCCTGCCTCCTGAACTCATGTCTCGCTGCACCGAGCAGCATATGACTTTGGCTTTTCTGCATTTTCAGTCCGAAAACAGCCGACAACCCCAAATCCTGAAACCTCAAAACTAAAACCCCCAAAAAGCGCCCCGTACGTAATGTCTCGCCTCCGCGAACCCCACACCAGAACCCATGCCCAATGCCCTGCCATACCTTGAAATTTGGGGGATCAGGGTTTCGGACCTGTGTGGAAAGGGCTCGGGTTAAAGTAGGGCAACTAGGGAATCCGGGTTTCCAAAACCCTTCGTCTTGGAATCTTGGCCGCGCACTGAGGGACATGCCATCAAGCAGGAAGGATGTGATCAGATAGGGGTCTGACCTTCGGCGATTATGACTGGTCATCACTGTTCATTCCAGCTCGGGCGACAACCCGCTCCCTCAAACCGAAATCAATCTGAAACCCTGGTACAAAATTCCCCAAAGGACCCACACGCACACATACACACACACACACACACACACACACACACACACACACACGAACAACAGCATAAATGCCAAGGTTAGACTCGCTTGTTTGGCACAAGAAAACGAAGCAGAAAAGCCAGCGATCAAATAGGAAAACAGTAGCAAAAATGGCAATCATCGGCATCATCAGCATCATCATCATCATCCTCCTCCTCATCATCCTCATCATCATCATCATCATCTTCATCATCATCATCACCATCATCATCATCATAATTGGAACGGCCATAGTAGAACAAATGTTCTTTCGTCGTAGTAGCCGCAATCAGAAAGAAAAACAATAGTGGTAACCATAGCAATCGTACCAGCTTTGCAAAAAACTGACAACATGGAATTGGGCGTGGCCATTTCACGCGATGGTACCCGATTTTCTGGCTAGCCGAATCCTGCGCAATCATACATTCACCTGGACAGCCTACGGAAACCCGAGCCCTGCTCCCCCACTTCCTGGTTTTTCAGCCCGCAGACTCAGTTTCGCGGGAGCCCTGTAGCACCCTGTCGCAGGCGTATGCTTGTCTTCAGCGCCGCCTGTCTCCTGAATGGAAGCCACGCATCATCCAGCCCCTCACGGGTGCAAAACACTTTCGGAGCTCCGGAACGCTCTCTTTCATTGGACGGTTGGTCTTGTCTTCTCCCTGTGCCAGTGGAACAGCCTCGACTCGTTTCGATGCGCGCGGTCCACCTCGCCGCATCGTGTCGACCGTCCAATTGCCCTGCTACAATGAGAGCCCTGTGTGGCAAGTTCTCAATCAAGCTTCACACATTCATGTGTCTGCAATGCGGGCATGATAGGGCAGCAGCCAGTCATGTGACACGAACGACAAGAAGACATGTTACGACAAGATGAAACATGTTCACCTCAACCTAAACCTTAAACCCTCAAAGCCTCCATACCCTGAACTAAAGACTGCCAAGCCAAGGTCCACACATCGAGTAGCACAGGTAGATGAGGTTGGTGCCCAGAACACCAATTGCCTCGCCCTGCTGCTGTGCCGTCGGCTGGCTCATGCGAATGTGAAGGATCCTGCAGGTGCACGACAAGTGCACGACAAGTGCACGAGTTCAGACCCCAAAGGTTCATTTCCTGTTGTCAAGGTCCGCTTTACGAGCGTGGTGAGATCACACAGATGTGTGAAAGTATCATCATGAACAGCAGCTTGAAAGGAATCGTGAGAAATATTGCAGTATGTAGCAGCATGTGCAACAGAAAAGTTGCAACCTTGCAGAAACAGAAGGGCCACGGCAATCTACAGACACTGTCAGGCTTCCAAATTCGGAATTGGGCTTCATCTGCAAGGACTCGATGAACATGGCTAAGGTCACTTGGTGGCTTTACATTCTGGGTGCGGATCTGAAAACCTTAGCTTGGCACCCGACACCGTGCTTGGCGCTGCGCCGATCTCAGCCTGGTACTTGAGGCCAACCCAGCCTCACAAAGAGAAGTTCAGAAGCTACTTTCAAGGCACCTTCACCGTCAGGGTTCATAAGCAAGACATGGTCTGAGGGTGTGAAAACTCAACTCAAGAGAATCGGCTTGAGGATTCTAAGAAGCGAGGAGTAATTACAGACATGCAGGAGTAAAAGGGGGTTCATGCGGCCACAACGGCTTCAGGAGAAAGGGGCAAGAACACAGAGCAAAATCTCATTGAGCGAAATGCAGGGCCAGCTTTGTCGGGACCTTCCCCGCGCTTTCCTTGACGAGCAGACCTATGTGCACTCTCTTCCTTCCTGCCTTCCTTCCTTCCCTCCCTCCCTCCCTCCATCTCCCTCCCTCCCTTCCTCCCTCCCTCCTTCCTTTAATGTGCACGCAACCCGCCAAAGCTCACTCTCTCCTTTTTTTGGTTCTCTCTCTTTCTCTGCGCGCATGACGGGGTCATACCGAGGCGCGCTCGTGTCCCAGGAATCTGTTCGACAACCCGCCCATGTTTTTCATGGGCAGGCTGTGAGCTACGGCACATGACCGCTCGCGAAATCCACACATCTTTTCTCCCCCTCTCTCTCTCCCTCTACCCCTCCTCTCCCCCCCTCCCC